>JAYKQN010000020.1:15000000-15242500 GCA_036785175.1 Eupleurogrammus muticus
TTAGAGGGTGTTTAATTTAAAACAATTTATCAACCCTGACATATTTCATTTATTATTCATTATAAATGAAGCGATATTTCATCAGAACTGTGAATGATCTTCCATCCTCATGTAATGCATTTATTCAGCTTGAAGACTTTTTACTGAACTTTTTGGAGGAGATCAAACAGATGAATTTTGTTCCCAAAAGTCATGGATATTACTTCATAGAAAATCGTACATGTTATGCATGTCCGCTCCTTGGATTCTTGGAACCTAAAGTCCTCCCTCTCTTTTGTGCTTGCTGTCCCTGTGGGAATGCATTGCGCCTCTTTTTTTCAACTCGATTGTGAGTTTGAATTTAGTTTGACACACAAATTGAAATCACGATCAAGATTCTGTCTGGGACACGCTGTTGTCTCGAGAAAATGTCCTGGGATGATTTCACTGCCAAGTAGGTGGCAGAATTGCTGCGAGGAGCCATTTCTGATTTGCACCATGTTGTTCGCTCTAATTTACACCTGTAAACCTCAAAAAATAAACTTAGTGCAGGAACTACATAGCATCTATAGCAGGTACAAAAGAAAAAAATTTACCACACTGTTGATGTTTATCACTGTTTCCCAAAGCTGTCCACATCCCAAAGACCCATCAGTTTTTCTATTATAGAAAGAAGACCAGAAGGTCTGCACATTTTCATCGTAAAAATGACTCAAATCGATTCATGAATTATCGAATAAGTTGTTGATTAATGTGAAAGTTGGCGCGACTAATCGTTGAAGCCCAGTGCGAATGTTTGCAGGCTTCAGAAAACAGTCTTAGTGAATAATAAATAATATTTCTCTGGAGTGTGCTGCTGTCACAGATGACCCTGTTACAGAGTGTCCATGTTCTCGCCGTGCAGCTGTAGCAGGAGTTGTGGACGACCTACAGAGGGCGCGAGGGAAGAAGAGGCGGCGGCTCTACAAGTCTGAGTCAGAAGGTTTCAGCTCGCCGCCCCCGCCGCCGCTTCAGCCCAAGAGCCACGCCGACGTCCGGCGTCCGCTGGAGGCCAAGCCCTTCCCCGCCGGCATCCGGACCATCGGCAGCTTCCACGGCGCCATGACCAACAGCAGACTCCACAACCACCACCACCACCACCACGTGGTCCAGGCCACGTTCGCCGGCGCCCCCGTTCACAAGCAGGAGCTGAAGGTGGTGCGGCGCGTCCAGACGGTGATGCACGGCAACATCGCGGCCTTCCGCCAGCAGAAAACGCTGCACGGCGCTCCGCCGGCGCAGAGAGGCCGGAGGAGGGCCCACAGCTCGCCGGTTTTCTCCCCCCTGGTGGTGGGCGGCGAGAACTACAGCCTTGCCTCGCCCTCCGTGAGGATCCGCACCGAGGACAGAAGCAGGGTGCAGTTCAACAGGTTCCACCACCAGACCAGGTACGAGCTGCTTCTAGTTTACCGAGATTCTGGTATTATGTCTAGTTTTGGTCAATAGTTCTTCTTTAGTCTTTGGTCGGTAGGTTTATAGTCATTTAAATTAATGTCTTTCTCAAAATTTTATCTTCTATTTTTCAGTGTTTCAGGTAGGAATATGATTATTTAAAACAAGGGTTAACACATGAAATTGCTATTGATTAGCAGCTGCTTGTGTGATTATTTAATTAGGTCCTTTTATAATCCTCATTTCAACCATGTTACAGAATATATTCATGTTTGGTAATGATCCTCAGTGTGATTCCTATGATTTTTATATGGATTAATAATGGTATGATCTTTTAACTCTTAACTCTTATAATTTATTTCCATGGTTTTTGGTTGTTTAGTCTTGTTTTAAATTTAAAATACGGTATTTGTATACTATGTAAGTATCTGCAGTAAAACACAATGTTAAATGTACTTTTTGCAATATTCTCGCTATATTTGCTCTGTCCCAGTAACACAAATCGATCCTGACAGCTCTCTAGTCATCTCACATGTTGTAGTTTTCTTTTGATACCAGTTTGAGTACACAACCTTTGCGTTTGAGATATTCAATTTATTTGTGTTCATTATCATTTAAAGTAGGAAAAAGTAAAAATGTAGCCTGGGGAAAAGTGCTTAAGAACTAATAACATGAAATGACACAATATGGAAGGTAATGATGTAACAGATGAAATGAGCAAATGACCTAAAGAAACACATAACGATAAAATCACATCAACATCGTTATCTTTTTGTTCCCCTCGCAGCAAGCGGCGCGGCCGCCCCAGGAAGCACCCGCTCCCCCCCCGGCCGTCCCTGCCCTCCCCCTCCTCCTCGTCGTCCTCCTCCACCTCCTCGGCCTCGTCCTCCTCCGGCTCCTCGTCCTCGTCCTCCTCATCCGACGAGGACGACGACGATGACGAAGAGGAGGAGGAGGAGCCGGCGGCGGGCGCCGTGGAGCCGTGCGCCGCCCCCCGCTGCCGCCTGCCCCAGCAGGACACGGTGCAGTGGATCCAGTGCGACGTGTGCGACGCCTGGTACCACATTGACTGCCTGCACGTGGACCGCAAGAAGCTGCTGATGGACCCCAACGCCGACTTCCACTGCGGCTGCCGCTGACCAGGCGGCTCCAAATGTTTGTTTAAACTCTGTTCCATGTCAGCATGTTGTTCCTCTTGAGTGTTTGTTTCCATGCTGCAGCCACACTTGGGACTTCTCCAAGATAAGCTAGTTTATCTTCTTTCCTTGGGTTTGCTTCAGTTTATTGCATCCTAGTAGCTTAAGGATCTGTAACCAAACTGTCACGAAGCTGCTTCATGACCCTGACCCCCCCATTCCTTCAGTTTCAGGAGGAGGTTGTAATTGAATGTCTCAGGAATATATTTTGTTATGGCCTTTCTAGCGGTCCCTCCTGCTGCTGCTGTTGGTTGACCGCGTTGGGGCGGCGGGCAGAAAGAAGATTAATGTAAAC
Source organism: Eupleurogrammus muticus (assembly GCA_036785175.1). Classification (NCBI taxonomy): domain Eukaryota; kingdom Metazoa; phylum Chordata; class Actinopteri; order Scombriformes; family Trichiuridae; genus Eupleurogrammus; species Eupleurogrammus muticus. The sequence goes on from JAYKQN010000020.1 coordinate 15,002,902, forward strand.
GTCGCAGTTTGCAAGCAGCCACGTTTGGATTCTTGGACATGTCAGTTCAGCCACTTTCACTGTCTCACAAGCCAGGGAAAAATAAAAGGACCTTCCGGCAAACATTTAGTCGGCTGTAAGAATGGCCCAAAAAAAGGGGGAGGAAAAAAAACAAGTTGAAACGCTGCTCCCTCCTAAAGAAAAGCACATCTGAGCTGGAGTTGTTTCCTTCTCAGCAATGACAAAAACTCAATGAACTATTTCAGCTTCCTAAGGCCGCAGCTGTCTGTGATTCCCCCCCCCCCCCCCCCCTTTTCTCCAAGACAGGTAAAGACAAGGAAACGTGTCTGATGATAATAATCATCAAATGCTTCAAAGCTCTTCTACTCGAGTGGATTTTTTTTGATGATGTCGAGGACGTCGCTGCAGAAATGTCCCGAAACATGAGCCGCTGACAGGATGGAGAGCTCCCCAGTCTCCTTTTTTTTTTTTTTTTTTAAGGCATATTTTCACACTACTGAACTCTGGGACCACAGCGGACATTTCTCCCCTGGGTGAAACGGGGCTGGAAGCTATCTGCAGCTGAACAGCAAACACGTCATACTCCTCTGAAGCACCTTTTTCCTTTTATTTAATTTAGAATTTCAACTTGGGTTGACTCACCGAGACTAAAAACCAAGAGGGGGGTAAAAAGGCTTTTTTTGATCTGTTCTGCACAATTATTATCCTGAGCCTGACTGATAATGGCAAAGGATTGTTAGGATGTGTAAATACCACTAGGGCAAACCTGCAGCTTTTTTGACCTGAGGTGAAATTGTAGATAACCTGATTCTCAAACAAGAAAATGGGAGGGGGAAAAAAATCTAAAAAAAAAAAAAGTGTATATATACAATATATGGACTTGTTAATGACTGCTGTTGTGGACCACAGTGTTGCAGAACTGATACTAATGATTGCTTTCTTCAGTCAAATTATACGTTTCCATCTTGGGCTTCACTGAAGCCTGAAAGCTGATTATACAGTCGCCTCTGCTACTTTACTGCCTCCTCTCAGCAGGACGGGCGGCTGCGCTAATGAGATAATTGGGGACAAAGCTGTCAAGAAAATGTCAGAAAAGGAGGAGGGGAGGGGGAAAAAAAAAAAGAGCAGTTTCGAAGAAAACCCTCCGACGGCTGGCTCAGGGGACACTTTTCAATTCAATAGATGAACTCCCAAATCCTCAAAAGTGTTCCTTGGTGCATAAAGGATGTTTACTGGAACAAATAAATGTAGTGTTTACTCACTCTGGTTTCACTTTCAAATTGATTTTTCCTTTTGTTGGATAAAACTAATACGCCTAGAGGTTTTGACGACGTATCACCCTGAAAATAACCAATCACCCGCCCGCACTAATCAATTATATAGGACTTAACGTAATAGACTGCAACTATACGTGTTTTCTCTGATCCTCTGTCTGTTCTGCTTTTGTATGTCTTAAGAATAAATGGATTTCTGTTTTGCTGTTTTATCCTCCAGTAAAGATCTGGCCATGCATGTTTCTGTCTACACACATCTAAATGTCTGTTTGTCGTCCTGAGCTTTACTCGAGGAACTCTTCATCGCTCCTTTGTTGTTCAGGGTGTCGCGTGGCACGCCGAACACTCGTAAAGGTCTCGGGAAAACACGTTTTCCCTAAATGGCTGCAGATGTTTGCAAAATGTGCAGCTGCAGGGAGGATGTGGCTGATGCTTTTTTTAATTGGTGAGAAGGTTAAAATTCTAACTTTATTTTCTGATAAATGCAATTTGATATATTTTTATATGAGGAATGTAATGTATTGCACAGTGGAGAAGAAAAAGGGATTGAAGATCTGTAATGTCCATTGCTGACATTTTTCTTATATAATCCATCAATCAAACTAATAGCGGACGTGTTAATTATTAACTGCAGCCCTCATTTCAGGATTGTTCTGGTGCCAAAACCGATTTGGTCCAAAGTTACAAGAATTCAGTGTCTGCTCCCAGCATTTGGCTTTTTTAAGAAATGGATTAGTCCACCTCATACAAGTTTAATGGAAATCAAACTTCTTTATCATATTCATGAGCTGCTCTTCTGCACTTACTGTCATGAGAAAAAGGAAAATCATCATCATCATCAGCTGAACACAAGTGGCTGCTGTTATATTTGACTAAGAGCTGCCATTTTTTCCCTGATCCCAAAGATTACAACTAAAGTGTTTGTGATCTAAAACACAAGGTTAGATTTTGTTATACAGTCCATGTTCTGATTGATTAATCGTATTGATTGAATCAGTCTAACATTGTAAAGAATACAAGCAATTTAAACCGTATATTAAATAGAAACATAATACAAACATTGACAGTGTGTGTGTGTATAATGTTCTGTTGAGTGTTGACATAAGGCGTATTAACAGGTAGTGTCTATAGGTGGAGCTGATTAACAAGGTCCCTGTGGCTCCTGTTAATGGAGGAAAAAATACAGGGGGTGAGGGTTTGGTCCTGATGGACCTCATGGTCCTCCTCCCAATCTCTCGCCAAGACCAGGACGGACCACGTCGAGATTAGACCAGCATATTTTCCTATTTTTCATGAGTTGCATAAGATGCTTAGGATCAATATAAAATGTCATTATGACAACTACTGAGTTTACCAGGTTATGTCCTCTGTAGAAATGGAGCGGTTCCTGTCTCCATAGAAATGTGATGTCTGAGCGTCAGTGAGTGAATATTTTTAATTGAAATGCATGAATATGGAGTAACTGAGACATCATATAGTTGAAATGGCACTCCCACCCCTTGTGTCATCTGTTTTGTAAATGGAAGATGAATTAATGGTGTAACTATTCATAAAAATAAAATAAAGAGAAATTTGTAGACGTTATGTTTTTTTACTGGTACATTTAGATGAAACGAGAGGATTTGATGCTTTTATTTGCTGCGAATGATAGTAAATTAAATATTTTTTAGGCTTGACTGAAATTAAAACTTAATTAAATGATTTATTGATTAATATTGAACATAATAGAGTCGATTATAGCAGCTTAGTCATGTCTCAAACAATTATTTCCTCATATATATACATATATATATACCTTTTAGGCAGCAGCCATATTGAATGAACACAGGTGTTTCTACCACAGCGTCAGGGTCACTAAATGGGACCTTAATCGGTGTCAATAGGAACACCTGCGTTCATCTACTATTTCCTGTCATTCTGGCTGCTGTGTCGACGGCCTGTTGTGTCGTTTCCTCCACCTGTCGCTGCAAGGTCAGTGGTCGTCGACGTCCGAATGTCGGATTCCACTGTACTGGATCAGATTTAAAAAGAACATTGTGAAACTCAACCTGTAGATCAGCGGGAGTCAAACTCAATTTAGCTGATGGGTCGGATTTGATCTCAAGTGGGCCGGACCAGTAAAATGTATTTCTAAAAGCAACGCCTACAAATTTCTCCCTTTCTTTTTATGTAAAAAAAAAAAAAACCACCATAAATATTTGCATGAGTACGTAACCTTCAGTTTAAAAAAAAGCTATTTTAACATTATATCCCACTTACCATATTCAGTCAGTCTATTGTTGCATCGCAATTGAAAAGATTTACTCGCTGAACAACATGTAGCTGTTTAAGCAGCAGGTAAAGTTTGTAGAGTCATCTGGTCTGCCTATGTAAAAGGAAATCCTTTATTTATTATCTCATTTAATTCTGATTATTTTTTCTTTGCACATGACTCCATTTATTTTTCAATCATATTTCCCATTATATATACTGAAGTGGAAACGCAGAAATAAATAAATGCATTTATAAATTAATAAATGAAATCGAAAATTAAATGAGGCATTTTCGTTCCTACATCAGTCCTCCATCCTTTGGCATCGTGTTTCCTGGGCTTTTTTCTTGGACCACTTACTCCATCATGACGTGACACCTGTCACGAACATTAATGAGCGCTTCTGAGAGTTGTGGTTAAATGTCGTTTGGTAAATTGTGTCACCTCTGATGTGAGGTTTGCTTTGTACATCGAAACTAAGACAAACTCAACAGAATGGTCATGTGACGTCAAAAAGAACCATAAATCATCTACAGTAAGCTTATTAGGTTTTTTAAAAGTTTGAAGGTCAGGTCTAATATGTCATGTCCATGACAGGTTATTTCCACTTAAGTGCTGTTAATCCAGTTTGTCAAGAATTTATTGTGCAGTGTGCTTTTCCCCATCAGATTTGTTGTCCGTTAGATGATTTAGTTGTTCACGGCGAGGCTTAATTTTTTTCTCTGCAGTAGCAACCTTAGAGCAAAATAATTCAAGTGTACACACATGCACACACATGCACGCTGCACACTAACAGGTCTTGAAGTCACTACAAATATCAAGCAGCATATATGTAACTCGTGGCTCCAGGAAACCAATTACACACCTATAGCGCGCTGATATAGAGGAGCTGCAGAGATTATGGAGCGGAGATGCCCACTGCCTTGACCTGCAAAGATGGAGGGAGACAATTACATTAGTCCAAACGGTTTCCATAGCAACACATCTCTCTCTGACTCTCTTTTTATTATTATTTTTGGGTGGAGTGGGGTTGCTGTAAGATGCCAAAGTGGGTTTTTACCTCCGTCTTGTACATGTCTCATCATTTCCGTTGACTGTTCTGAAGCTGTAAAGATGTGTTAAAACCAGAAAACAACTTATTCTATTACCTCACCAAACACGCTTATTAGAAAGGATAACAGTCAGCAAATAAAGGAAAGCAGCTTAAAAAAACAGGGCAACGAAATAGGTTTATATAAATAAAATATAAAATGTCATGTCTCCAAAATATAAATATTTTGGAGACATGACACTTGCAGTTAGACTCCAATGACACCAATGTAATTTTTTTTTTTTATCCATGCCCTTTTCTATTCAATTTGACCCCTACATGACATGACGAATGACGAAGCTCTTGATACTTTTGGCTTCATTTTCAATGACGATCAAATGATGATCAAAGCAGGTATTAAAATGTTGCTTATTGGCCACCACTGGCCTGGCATGGGATTGCAGGCTTTTATATTTGTGTAAAAGTCTTTGTGTTGTGTGAGGTATTTGACGATCTCGTGGAGTGGTTAAGATGAATTCATGAGGCATCCATGTAACATTGAATAAAAAAAAATACAAATACAAGGAAACAACAGGGATATAGATGGTATAGAATGCTCTCTGGTCTCGTCATTTTAATCCAAAAAAGTTGTGTCAACGACTGGCGTGTAAATCCCATGGATCCCACCGAACGAGGCTTTCAGCATCTGTTTGTGTCTTTATCTGATCATATGGTGTGGTGGAAAAAAGGGAAGGAGGAGGTTCGCTGAACGTTAACAAACCATGCAGCAACGAGAGATAGAAAAGCAACACCAGGAAGGGCTAACAAATGGCAAAGCGGTGCTTGGAGCTTGGGCCGCTGCTGTTTGCTGGAGGCCCAGCAGGGAGCAGTGTCGGCTCAGCACTCAGGGACCACTCCCTGCACGCCTCACATCACACCTGCTTATTATTCCTCTCAGACAGCAGCGTCCGCCGTCTCTTTTGGAATTCTTGCGTGTGCGAGTCACGGCACGGAGTGTTTTTTTTTTTTTGTAAATGAATCACAGAAGTCAACTTGCTGGCTGTGACTTCTCAGTCAAGCTGCTAAATCAGCCTCTGCAGACGCCGTCAGGGCAGGTTTACAGCAGAGCAGCTTTTCTCCTTGTTCTTCATACCTGTAGTGGTGTAGTTCTTTAAATCAGCACGTTTGTGTCATTCCTTCATCCTCATCTCCTTTTTTTTTTTGTGTGATAAACATGGAGTTTCTTTGTTGATTGTGCAAACCTGACACAAATGCAAATCTCATACAGACCTGTGTGTGGCTGTTTATGCATACCTATGTGTGTACCAAAAGCAATGAGGTGTGTGTGTGTGTGTTGACTGAGTGGCTGTGCCGTGTACACACAAACATGGCGTGTGTGTGTGTGTGTGTAGTTTCTCAGCCCTAATAGGATCTCAGGAGCAGCTGTCGATTCGTCCCAATAGCTTCTCACTTTCTCCTTTTTGCTCTTCGCTTCTCTATTTCCGTCTCGTCTCTGTCATATCATCTTCTTATTCCAACCCTCGTCCTGCTGCTCGTCTTCTTCTTCTCCTTTTCCGTGTCCTTGATCGCCCTCCTCTCCTTGCTCCCACCTTCCTCTCCACTCCTCTCACCGCTCCATTTTTTTTTCCTCCTCTTCTCTCCGCCGTCCTCTCCTTCCCCCTCGTCTCTTTGTCCTCCTCCTCCATCCCAAACAAATCTCGATAAGTGTGATCCTACTTTCTGTCCTTGTCGCCCCCCCTGTTACCCCCCCCCCCCCCCCCCCTCCCTCCCATCCCTCTTTTCCCCCCTCCATCTCTAACTCTTTCTCCCCTTCAGCCCACAGGAAATGAGATTCTGGCTTATTGGCTTATTTCCACCTGTCCCCAGTTTGACCTTTGTATGTCCGCCTCTCTCATACACACACACACACACACACACACACGCCAACCTATACATAAACCCCAGTAATTTTTCTCCAACATTTCCAATTGGTTCAAGAAAGGCACAAACACTCGACCTCGGACACATGCACTCTCCTGCCACACACACACACACACACACACACACTCACTCCACATCACTCCTCAACATTGTTTCACCTCGCAAATCACTCAATTGGCTGCAGCCAGAAGAACACACAACCTCTCCAAAGTGTTTAATAACGTCATTAATCATGTTGCTTTGACTCTGCTCTGTAGAAATGGCCTGAAAGTGGGTTAGGATTTCAGGGGGGGCCCCACGAAAATCTCCCAATTAATTGGTCTTTCATCCCGCGCTACGCGGTCTTAGCGCTCTGAAAAAGACTCCATTGGGAGAGGGGAGGAAAAAAAAAAAAGCAGGAAATGTCTTTCCAGATTTTCAATTTCAGTTTTCAGGAAAAACTCGCTTCCCAGGCAGCGAGCGACGCAGTCCAGCGAAACGATAACGGCGAACGGAGACCTCCTCTTCCGTTTGACATGCAGCCCCACAGGATGATTAATGCCACGAAATTAAAGGAGTGATGGTGTTTTTTAATGGAAAGTGGGTCACAAATCCAATTAATTTGTACAATCCAACAGCAGTTTAACCTACAGCGAGTTCGTGATCAACTTCGCGGTGGAGACTGACGTCTTTTTCTAAGGGGAAAATCTTCTGGTGGGTTAGAAATAAAAGTTTATTTTATGTTCATGGTAGCAGCAGGGTTTCAATATTTTCTTAAACCACTGATCTTATGCTTTTATGCAGGTAACCGAGTACATTTACTTAAATGGATCAGTTTTGAGGTTGCTCCACCCTGATTGGCTAAAACCTCAGTGATTACAATTCAATAGTCACTGGATTGTTTTCCTTGTAGTATTTTGAGCTCTTTGACTTTTAACAATTTATACTAAACTGTAAGTTTCTGATTATAATTCTCAAGGCAGGATGATTCATAAAGAGCATTTCTGCACAAGGAGCATTTCAGCGTGCTTTACAAATAAAAGCATCAAAACAATTACACAAATTACTTTATTAACAGGCATGAATACAATTAAAACCAGTCATTGGAGGATTAAGAGAAGGTTAAATTAAGCTCAAATAGACTGAGTAAATAAACAGTATGAGAATGAAAGTCACAGGGCATACTTTATATCTACTTACTGTATACTTTATCGATTCCCAGAGGGAAATTAAAAAGGTCGTCAATACATAAAACATATACTGTAACATGCAACATGCATGACAAGAATACATCAAGTCCCCACAGACCATATATATATATATATATATATATATATAGGGAAGGGAAGGAGCGGCTTTATTGATAATAGTGAATCCAACATGGAGGCATGACAGCAAGCTTATTTTGATAAATGAGCCACTTTTAGCACTAGACTATTTTATCATCATTGGGTTTGTCATCAGGGTGTTTGATAGGCAGTAGTAGCAGCCAATAAACTGCTCTGGCCTTTCATTCAACCACATGAATAAATGAACAGCCAGTTCCCAGAATGTCTGTTTGTGTCGGTCGTCCAACTCCCTCCCAACCCGACGCCGTCTTCTGTCCAATTTCATTTTTCAGTGTGAGGACGACAAAAGACACAGCGAGAGGTGAAGCCCTGACCAAGCTTCCACATTGTTCCTCCAGACACCTACGGGGTTATCACACAGCGTGGTGCAGACATGGGGGAAGCATCCACTGCACAAGAAGCCATTATTATCACGTCACCGGCAACACAAAACAGCGCTTGGTTTCCAGGTAACAGCAGGAATGGAGCAGTTGGCACATGCATTGATTGCCAGAACATAAATGAACAGTAAAAGAAACTTGTTGCCAAGTTAGAAGACACATCTGGGGTGTCCCTTCCGATCCTCCGTATCCTGCAATCAGTCGTCTGCCCTGTGAGCACGAGTAGAAGTGTCATTAGTCACTGGCAAATACATCACTTAAATTGGAGCAATTAAAAAAAAGAAGGCTGTGCAGTAAGTAATGGAAGTCAGGTTGGGCTGGAACATGTTGTTTATGGCCATGCATTACAGGACAGATTAACCATTAAGCTGCCACGCTGTTTGTTCGCTTCCCATCATGTGTCTGATTTACACACCAGAGGTCACGCCGTCACACCCGTTCTAATGGAACTTGTCACAGTTTATTCAGACATTTACATTTTGATGGCCGATCAAGGTCATGTTCCTTTTAACCCGGGGGGACGTTCCAGTATGCCTCCTAGTCTGATGCATCCTGTCATGTAATGTAATGAGAGCGGTGGAAATGTGTATACATAAAAAATAAATCTGTGACCACGGTCCATGTCTGTGAAACAGTCTGAGGATCTGAGAGCAGCAATATCTTTAAAGATAACTCGTCTGGCTTTTTATTTAACTTTATCTATTTATTAATAAGCTCTTATTTTTAATATTTAATACAAAAATAATGATTATACTTTTTTAGCTGTGTATATATATCTGTAGTTCAAATTAAATTTTGTTTTTACATACTTTTGACATTTTTCCCCTTCTAATTTTATTATCTTTTACTCTTGCATGTTCATTTTTTTTTTTTTTTAGAGTTTTTAATACTTTTAAAATTATGTATTTGCTAATTTATTCATTCATTAATTTGTTTATTCATTCGTGGAATTTTGAGTTCCCGCAAATTATTTCCATATCCTGCCTCACTGCATTTTGTGGTGGGATATTTCCTCATTACAGTTTAATGGGATTTACGGTATAATTTCCTCAGTTCCTGTTTTTTTTTTATTATTCCTTTATTAATTGTGTGTGTGTGTGTGTGTGTGTGTGTGATGTGGGTGGGGGTTATTATTGCATTTGTTTTACAGCATGAAGCACCGTGTGTTACATTTTGTCGTATGAGAAGTGGTGTACAGATAAAGTCTGATAGATTAATAATGAACATTTAGAGACTGATTCTATACTGTAGCTTGTGGATATATTAGGACCTAAATAGTTTTTTTCTTCACACCCTACCTCAACAATAGATAAACATTCCTCACTCCTCAACCTCAGCTACCCTGTCCGGTGGAATCCCTCAAGGTTCAATCTTAGGTCCCATCATCTTCTCCATACACATGCTCCCCCTTGGTCTAATTATTCAGAAACATCACATTTGTTTTCACTGCTATGCTGACTACAACAGGCTCCATCAAATCTAAAATTACCAACATATCCAACTGCATAAATAAATAAAATCCTGGATGGTAGAAAATGTCCTTCAACTCAATGACATTAAAACCGAGAACAATTTTTTGGCCCCCTGACAACATCAACTTGATCTCCAACAGTCTTGGCAACCTATCCACCTTCATCAAACCACACGTTAAAAACTTTGGCTTCATCCATACGAGAAAGGTAAATTCAGCAGTCAAAACCTTTTTTTCCCCCAATTTCACAGCTTTGCAAAACTCAAGCCATTCCTCTCATTTAAAAACTTGAAACTGTCATCCACGCATTCATTTCCAGCAGACTGCAATTGAATGTACACTGGAATGAATCAATTACGCCCCATTTGCCTACAAACAGCACAGAATGCTGCAGTCACAGTTATGTCCTGTCCTCTACTCAGAATCTATTTTAATCTGTTTCTTTTTCACTTATACATCCCTGAATAGACTGGACCTTACCTTTAACTCCCTACAGCATGGTTAGATTGCAGCACTTCCACCGACCTGGTGCCAACCTAATTTTTGTGTGTGTGAACTCATGCACAGGAGTGGCATTTGGCACTCAGGTCAGAGTGGGCAAACACAGGCGTTACACCTGCAGCATCTCAGGCGTGTTTTGTTCTTTTTCTGCACATGTCCTTGTTGAGGTCAGAGCAGCTGGGGCGATGGTTCATGCTCCTGAAACTTTTACCCTGACTCCAGGTTGGGTGGATGGTGGTCCATCACATATGTGTTTGAATGCAAGGACATCGTAGAACAGCGCCACAGTCCAGCGGGCTGTAATTCGCTTGCACTTGTCATACACAAAATGCTATGATTCACATGAATGGAAAATAAAATAAAAATGCATGATGGATGAAACTTTACATTATCTTATCAAGGCAGTCAACGCCTCCCTTTGTTCTTGTCGTTGTCCTGGATCATAATCTTCTGTGTGTAGCATGGTGATCAGGATGACATTCTTCTTGGGAACATGAGTGTGTGTCAGCGTACCAGTGCAGGGGGAAGTTCAGGCTTGTTTATTCTCACTGTCCCCACCGTTGTGAGCTTTCTTTTGCAGCAGCCGAGAACATATGGTGTCACTTTTTATTTGTTATGTTCAAGCGCATGGTGCGGAGGTTATCCCAAGGCCTTGTGGCAATCGGATGTTGAACGCAATATTTATGAGCGTTTTAAGTTGTAAAGTGGTCGGATTTGACCTAAACACAGCGGGAACTTTAACAACGAAAATGCATCAATTTTAAACACAGAGGAACACCTTATCTGTGGTTCTAGCCCTCCTTTTCATTTTGTGTTCTTTTATATGTTTTATTTTATTTTTACACATGAAGCACTTTGATGAATTGAAAGTTGTTGTTGAATCTGCTTTATAAATAAATTTGATTGGCTGACTGATTGAAATTCCTTGGCTAAGAACAGTAGATGTAATACATCTGGAGCTAATCACAGTCGGATGTTAACCACTTGCAAAAGAAAAATATGTGGTTTTCTCAGATTCCTGTCTTCAGCGGACGCTGTCGGAACATGCCAGACAGATGAAGGTTTGCATGAGTCGCGTTGATGCAACAGGAAGCGGATCCCGGGGAGAGTCGGCGCATCCCGGGAGCCGCTCGCTACAGCCTCCGATTCAGGAAACCACTTTCCTGTGAGGCAGAGATGTGGCTTTTTTTTCAGCGCAAGGAGACGTCAACAAATTAGCAAGACAAAGAAACCCAAGGCTAGAGATATTAAAAAAAGAATGAATAATTCAGAGAGCGATTCCACCCTTGGATATGTTTTTTTTTTTATCATCAATCTGTGATGTTCAGCTCGTCCCACGAGTTGTCTTGGAATAAAAAGTTGTAATTTTTTTTTGTGTAGCCATCTGGCCCCCTGCTTCACTCAGTGATTTTCAACTGCCTCCATGGAGAAGGGAAGAACTCACCTGTATTTTCAAATTTTTTTTACATGTTTAACCAACAAGTTATATGTTTATTAAGTGGATGGTGAAAGTTTGCCTTACTTTGTTTAGTTAATTGCATGAATTTGACTGAAAAAGAGAGAGAGAGAGAGACAACAAGATGAAGGTTTTTGAAAATTTTCCACACTGCGTCCTAGAAAGACAGAAATATAAATAGATGGATGACGTGGAGAGAGTTTGAGTTGCAGAGAGTCTGGCAGAAATAAATGGAGGGGGAGAAGAAAAAAAAAACAAAAAAAGGAGCGAGCATAATGGAAGAATCCAAGTGGATGTCCGGCGTGCCCGGCTCTGGTTGGTTAGCGGTGTCTGTTTTGGGGCCTGTTAAGGTGCAGCCTGATAGCTGTGGGGACACATGAGTCTCTGTGGCAATTATCTGTCAGTCTGCTGCAGGAGGAGCGGCTCCGACTCTGGAGCCGCTGCACAACTTTGGCGGCGGAGCGGACGCCGGAGTTTGCAAAAAAAAAACAAAAAAAAAACGGCGGCTCGGCTCTCATCTCGCTCTGAGGCGGGGGCATGATTTAGTATGTGCGGCACTGGAAGCGATGCGTCTCCAAAATGTCATCTTTAGAAGGATTTAGATAAAGTGGTTTGGCTTCCGCGCACATCGCTTCTGATGGCTCTGGCTCGCGGCTTGGCCCATCAAATATTTTCCAAACGAGAGGGGAGGGGGGGGGAGACAATGCCATCGGACAATTATCATAAAAAGTTATTATATCATCAGGATCTTGCAGGTCATTTGCATCTCCAAAAAAAAAAAAAAAAAAAAGTCAGGGGCAGTTGCCAGGCAACCACTGTTCCCGGCTGAGGAATAGTCCTGCAAATAACCCGGCTGACAAATGGTAAAGTGTCATTTTTTTTCACACTTTGTTTTATTTTCTGATGATTAAATGAACAGGAAATAACTTTAACGAGTGAGTTAAATAGATGCTGCTGCGTGGATTTTTATCACCTCTTGGACAGTGTTTCCAGTCTTTATGTGAGAAAAGCCAAGCTAACTGGCTCCGGCTACTACTCCTTTAATATACATAATATCCTGGGCTGTATCTCCAGAATGTTTTTTTTTTTTTCGCAGGAAGCCAGACCAGGGCCTGCTCAGGAAAGTGCTTGCCGTGCATCTTGCCTGTTACACTTGCATAATGTGTTGTTATGGAGACTTAAAAGCCGCTTGAATGCTGTTGCTGACTAAGTGGCATTCTGCTGCAATTTTATTGTTTGCGCAGACAATATACTCTTCCCCATTAATATTGATCTGGTTTTGACATTTTGAGTGTGGCAGCAGTGTCCTATTCCTGTAGGCGACTGATAGCATCAGCTGTCTTTTTTTTTTTTTTTTTTGTTCATGCAACTACAGTTTAACATCAGGAAGCAGAACGAGGAGTTTTTGCAGAATGCAAACAAACATTCGTGATAAGCAGTCAGCATTGCTTATATTTGGTAGAAACAGAGCGCCTCCATAATACTTTACCCGATTTGCTGTCGACACTAGAGATTATCAAAAAGAATCTCAGAAACTTGATACAAGGACTCAGCCTTTCAAAATAAAGCCACATGATAGCGTCTCCGATGAGGACTGTGTGTTTTTTTTATGGTTGAGGTGTGAGGATGATGAATGTCACTCAAATCTATTTTGTTTTTGTGTGTGTGTGCAAAAGGAACAGTGTACCCGCAACGTCCCCTTTACCCCGAGGGATCACGTGCGACGGATAAAAGCAAAACAGAGCAGGAGGCAGGGAGAAGAGGCAGGTGAAGCTATTTTTAAATAAACAAACCAGACAGGAGCATGATCGGGTTCTTTCCGGTTAGTGGACGCTCGCTCTGCTGTCCCCTTATCCTCCAGCATCCCATTAAGTCATGAAAGGAACGTGGCGGCGCAGTGTGACGCCGACCAACAAACAAGTGAGCAGGCTTCTCTGCCACTTGACAGCACTCTGGGCTGCAGGAAAATAGGGAAAATAGGGGCCTTTCAACAGCAACTCAGTTGTTTTCCTTAACCTGTTAAAATCCCAAACCCCCTGATACAGGAGGAACCTTGAGCTTCATGCATGAAAAAACTTCAGCTACAACATTCAATGAAGTATTTTCATCTGTAAAACCCAATGTTACTGTTCCAGTATCAATATACAGTATATTATTAATATCTACATCCTCAATATAATAAGAAACTTGTTTAATATATATCAGATTTTAGCTGTTTGTGCAGTTTTTAGTTGGATCTTTTATCATCTTCTTCTTTGACTGTATTAAAAACCCAATCAAATATTAGATTTTGTTTTTGCAATATTCTAACTACATTTGCTCTGTCACAGTCACATAGATTCATTCGGACACTTCTGTGGTCACCTCACATGTTGCAGATTTCTTTTGATAGCAGCTTTAAGTACATAACCTTTGTGGTTGTCGAGTTAAAAATAAAAAACAGCCTGTGGCTCGAATGGTTCCATTTAGTCTTGTTTTCCAGAAACTCCAAGTGGAGTTTTTACCATAAAGCTGCTCCCTAATGGTGCAGTTGCATCGGGCAAATGAAGGCTGTGCTGTTCCCTCCATGAAAAAGAGTGAAGCATCAATTACCGTTCACACCACTCCACTGATTGATGCAGGAATCATTATAATATTCTATGGTTGAAATACCTTTTTATGCAGTGATAGCTAAGGGATATTCTGGGAAGAAGTCAAGCAGAGAAAAGAAAGGTTGGGGGGGGGGCGAGAGGAGGATGACAGGTTAATTGAATGGATTCAAATCTCCATTTTCTCAGAGGAACTTGGAGGGGACGGATCGCCACGGGAGAGGAACGAGAAGGAAGGGAGACAATGAAATTGCCAAAATGAGACGGTGACTCTGAGATAAAAAAAAAAAAAAAAAAAAAAAGGAAAGGGAGTCGGGGACAAAAAGAAATACTGTGGCAATAAAGACAATGAGAGGGTGAGGCATGGAAACGCTGCTTTCAGACACTCCGCTCCGCTGTAAAAGTGCCGGTGATAAAAATTATCATTACAATAAGTGGGATCATTATAAACCCAAGAGGATCAGATCCTGAAATATGATAGACGGGTAGATTGTCTCTGCTTTTATGGTATATTGTTTTATTAAATTCATCATCTGTCTTTGTGAATCTGCATATATTTGATAATATAGTGTTATTACTGATATTAGAGAAGCCAAGAAAAAGGTGCTATTGCAGGAAATGTGGCTGTCGATGTACTTTCATAGATGGATATATACATTCTGGTTCCCCCTAGAGACTTTATATTCATACTCTACATAAAAGATGGATACACCACCTGAAAACATAAGCACTGTTGAATTTATAGCGATTAGCGGCGCTTTTCTGCAATTATCAAGTTTTGATGAGATCGGGGAGGGTTTTGGTATGACAGGATGTTCTATAAAGTTTTGAAATTCGCCATCGGTGGGTCTAGTGAGGTTTAGCGGCCTCCTGTTCCACATTTCCACTGGTGTTTTTCGTTTGTTGCCGTAGCGCCACACTCTGACCAAATTAAACCAGATTTGCTATTTCACTTACACGGGTCCACGGCAACAAAGCAGCTCGATTTTCAGAATGAATGATGATGTGAGGGGATGTTGTGTGCGCTGTTGTATAAACTGTAAAGCCCATTGGGGCAAATCTGTGATTTGTGATGTTGGGCTGTACAAACAAAATCAACTTGGATGAAGTGTGAAATGGACGGGATTATATGTAGAGATACATATAATTTGCAGGTACAGTGAGTATTGTGGCAGGCCGTTGCTGGCTCTGCTCTGCGCTGTTATAAGTAGACTCTCTGGTGTGAGGGACTGTCTGCAGTGAGTTCTCCTGACTCTGGGGTCGCAGGTCGCCACCAGTGACCTCCGGTCGCCTGCTCCTGTCCTGTTTGCTGGCCCATCCAAACCAGACAGTGACGGATGTGCAGAGAACACACTCAGTGACTCATGCAACTTTAGGTCCACTCAGCATTCCCCATGGTCACGCCTGCCCCCCCATTCAGAGCAGCACCGCACTGCACCACTCTGTCTATCTGTCTGTCTGTCTGGCATGATGCAGCATTTCTAGTAATCTAACTAATAATAATAATTAACAATAATTAATTAAATACTATTGTTGCTAATAGTTAATTGTGACTTATTTTTGGCTGGTGGTTTCATTTCATTGATTATACTGGTCTAAAGATTGATTAATTGATTACAAATATTCATGTTATTGCCATTTGTTAGGGTTGAAAACAACAATAGTAAAAATCTTCTAAAAGGAGCTGCATAATGAGTATGTTTTTATATACTTTGTACATTTTTATTCATGATAGTTTTGTATATTTTTGTACTCGGCACTTAGTACTTTTAGATTACAACATTTCATTTCTTCTGCCACACTGTCGTGTTATCATAGAACTGGAACTGAATACGTCTTTCTTTCACCTGTGTGTGTGTGTGTGTGTGTGTGTGTGTGTGTGTGTGTGTATATGAATAAATGTATTTGATTCTGTGATGTTGCTCTGCTCTGTTTTATATTTCAAGTCAACTCAAATTAAATGGAAAGGTGGAACTGACTTGAATAGACCAACTTAGACAGAAATTGAGACAAATAAGCGAGAGAACAAGAAAATGTCATAAAACGGCGGAGGAGAAGATGCACACGCGCACAACGCTAATAGCGCTGTCGGCCCGACTTTTGCCTCATTGCTTTATGGCAGAGCTCAGACTGGGTAGGGGGCATTAAAGCTTCATGATGGCCGCCGCTGAGGGAGAAACGCTGCGTATTAACACACATCAACAGAGCAGGTAGGCGAGCGGGCTCCTGAATATGGCCGCGCGTCAGACAAAGTGGCTCTGTAATCGAACGAGACAGTTTAATGGCCTCGCCGCAGCCATTTTGGGGTCAGCCGGTGAGACGGGTGAGCCCGAGTTCGCCGGAGGATCAGAGATTAAAACACAGGCTGAGCTGAAATGATGTGACCCGCTGTGACATGGCAGGAGAACGGGCTGGATGCGCAAATTCAATTCCGGAGCCATAAACTACGGAGATTGTGCTGTTATTGTTTTTGTCGCCTGTTCGAAGTCTCTCTCCATCTCCTCCTCGCCCGCCCCGCTGTGATGAAAGATTTCTGGTGGCCACACACGACTGGAGAACACACACACACACACACACACACACACACACACACACACAAACAAAAAAAAAGAAACACAAACTTCTTTTGTCGAATTGATGCATGTGTGATTACTTACACCGTATCACTGGTATGATTTAAGAGTTAAACACAAACACACACACACACACTCGCATGGCCATCAGTCACTCAGCAGAGCTCCTGGCGGGGGGCTGGCAATCTTCTCCAGGCTTCAGACCACAGGTGGCAAACCAAACAATCTGTTTTCTGTGACTATTCCCTTTTTTAGTGCTGAAAAGGTGAAGTCATGGTTGCACCTACACACAGTCGGTAATTGTTTAATCATTGTCTTCCTTCATCAAACACACGTGACGAACCCTCGTTGTCACCTTCTCACTGGTGGAAATTCTTCAAATTCTCATTACAGGTTTAGAGAAATTAGAATTGGACTTTTTCCTGAAGTTGTAGTTAAACTTAAAGTTAAACCTTCGATGCCTGACTTTATAGGTTGATTTTTCTGACTTGTTAGCAAACAGCTGCCCCACACGCAGCAGCTACAGCACGTAATTAGCATTTGAGGGGTCACGTTTCAGTCCACCTGCTGAATGTGGATCCAATATTCCCTCTCTTTTAGCTCTGCTTTTGCTCTCGACCCCCGAGGGAAATATCCACTCTTCGGCTGCTAAACGCTCCACTAATTCCGCCCAGCTATTCCACAGCTGACTGTGTCTGATGCAGGTCGCGCACAATGGATTTCGTGGAGCTTTTTTCCTACGAAAACGGCAGCGTGCTGCGGCCTCAGAACAGCGCGTGTTGTGGCAATACCCGTAAACGGCGAGATAAAATCCCCATAAAGCCGAGGAGATCAGGATTATTATATTAATTGCTAAAATAATGAAGAGATTGGTTCAGCTCCATTGACTCCCATTAATTCCAGTCAAACCTCCTCATTGTTTCAGCCCTCTTGATGCAGTCTGCCACGGCCATGTGTCGCCTATTTGTGCCTTGTTTATTTATTTATTTAATTTGGTATCTGTGATTAGATGCTTCTAACTGCTACTTTGATAAATGTGACTAGCTTTTCAATGTGCTCTAGGAATAAATTTGATTTAAAACTTGGCATAAAGTGCCCGTAAAAGACCAAAAAACAAGCAAATGAACATGGATGCCCATCTGCTGATTAAATCCCCCACATACCCACAGTCCAAACAGTTTCCCCTCACAGCGCCTGATTAGACGTCCTCTCGAGACTGTGTGGGTGTGAACAAGCTGCACTTTATTCACGTCCGCCTCACCCGAGCATGGATGTCGCTGCACCTGTTCGTGGCGTCTGCTGACGTTACCTGACTCCCTGCATGGCTCCACCCAGCTTCCTGATGAGAGGTCTAATCCTCCATCTATAAAAACACCTGTGTGGGGGGTATTTAAATGCTAATTCAACACTCCGTATTTTAGACCTTTACATAAGCCATCTGCAATTATACAACTGTGGCTCATTGATATGCATTTTTTTTTTTTTTTTCAAATTGCCTGTGCACGGTACCTGGCTGACCAGTGCTCACCCCCTTTTTAATGTGATGAGTTGTGGGATACATCAGACCCCCTGAGTCATTACGACGAGGCCGCCGTCTGGTAGATTGCTTTGGAACGTGAAAAGTCATTATTTTTTTTTTTTTCATCTTAAGCTTAAAGCTCATGGATCTATTACTCATACTCGACTCTGTGTTCAGCCTATTTATCCTACCTAGGACCTTAAGCAAGATGCATACACCAACATGGTTTAAGAGATTGTTTTTTTATATCTAACTATAGGAGGAATGAATATCTGTCAGAAAACAAAAAGATTTGTCATTTCACCCTGTAATAAACATACCTAACAGATCAGCCTGTGGGACATCACGCATCTCGCATTCCTCCTCTCTACTTTTCTATAGGAACATACAGTTTCTACATACAATTCATACAATTACAGAACACAGAGCTCAAGTACAATAATAACACAGTGTTACGAAAAAGTTTGGGTACCCCCTGATAATATTATATATATAACATTTCCCCTATAAATCATTGGTTGTTTGGATCAGTAATTTCAGTTAAATATATCATGCAGCAGGCAAACACGGCGATATTTGAGAAGTGAAATGAAAGTTTATAGGATTTACAGAAAGCGTGCAATAATTACTTAAACATAAGCAGGCCTGTGCATAAATCTGGGCACCCCAGCAGAATAATTGCATTGGTGTTCAGTAGATCCTGCTCCTGCAGAAATAACAGTTAAAACGCTAAACACCTCCTATAGCTTCCATTGAGGGCCTGGATCCTGGATGAAAAACATCTCCAGTTCAGTTCTGTTTGATGGTTTCTGAGCATGGATCATGAATTGTAAATAGTATTTAGGTCTGGGGACTGAGCTGGCCATTCCAGAATGTTCTAGTTGGGGTGTATGTCCTGTGAATATGTGTCAAACACAGGAAACTGGTGCATATCAGGACAAACATAGCCATTGGTACAGGGCCTCTCTTTTCTCTGTAATACTGTCACTCTCTTTGCCTGCAAGGAAACAATGATTGTTGAATGAGCTTTTTGGCAAATGTAGGTACGAGCAGCAGCGCCTACAGACATGTTACAACACTTTAGAGTCTTCTGGACTGTACTGAATGTTCCAGACTGATTATGCATTAAATAAAAGCCAGTTCAGATCAATGATTCACAACGAGACTGGATGCAACAAAAGAATCCGAGACGTCTGATTAGAAGTGTTCGAAATGCTGTGAATACATTTATATTAAGATTTCTGTTTGTGTTTAGGAAAAAAAGGAAGAAAGTGATGACAGGGACTCGCTGGCAGTGTTCTGCTGTCCCCTGCAGAGCGATAACCCAGGATGTGGAACTGTCTTTGGCTCCAGCCAGAATGTACACAACAATCCTTGTAAAGAGTTGGAACTGGTCCTCTCTGTTGTCCGGAAATCCACCCGTGATGTCTCCTGATTGGCTCAAGAGAAATAGCTCCAGCCTTATGTTCTAAAAACTAACTATTTCGAGATCTCGGGCGACTGTGTCGGACACGCCGCAGCCAGTAACCAGTTCACGCCGCTGCTGTTCTCTCTGCAACCGGTTTCCGTCTCGTTGTGAATCATTGATCTGAACCAGGCTTAACAGTTTCCCAGTCTCCAAGAGGGGGGTTTCGCCTTTTATCTCCTCGCTGCATCTGAAACAAAAGATGATGTCTATTTTAGCTAACGGCTCCATGCTCTCACTGGTGGATTGCGACGCCTCTGGAGTGCTGAAAGCCTCTAAACACGATTCCAGTTAATTGGCTTGTGTGCTCTTACACTGTTGCAGGGGCTATTTTTACCTCTTTGTGGTTATGTTTGGGCCTGTGTGGGTGAGAATTGTGGTCGTATTTCCAAGTATACTTGAAAGTGTGCTGACAACCAGCAAGTCATTTTCTCTGCATCCCCCCCTCCCCTCGGCCTGTTTGTTTGTGCAGCTGTGTGTTTGCACGCCATCAACGCGAGACAAATATGTTTTGTTGTTAATCCTACGTCGGCGCCGAGGCTGATAACTAATCGTTGTGTGGTAAAGAAATTTCATGACATTAATTCCTTACAGAGGGCATAAAATTAGGGATTTGAGACCATAATGACTCATTAAAAAAACATGATTGACTTAGTATTTCTGCAGAAAAGTTGGTGTTTTTTTGAATGGAAGTCAATGGGTGCATCATTAGTAGTGGCTTCAGCCTCCAGTCCGTTCAGGTTGCAAATTTAATTTAAAAAAAGCACTCCTATGACATCATCTTTAGCTCAGTACCTGTCTTTTCAAAAGATATATGAGGTGATCCATATCCATTTCATCGTGTATCCAATACAACCGTAAAGAGCCTTGTAAAGGTTCATGTCAGACTAGGTCCTAATTATATGTGGTCTAATCATGTCCTTCTTGCTGCCAGGGGTCTCGGGGTCATTGTGTAATTGAATGGATCCGAGTGGACTTGCTGACTTGTTATAATATGTGCTATGGCGCCAGGATGTTCTGGGGGCGAGACGGAGAGTGTGAACAACGGCGAGCAGGAACACCGCTTGTTAATTGGTGGCACGTCACGCTGCTGCCACTTTTAGTGTTTACTCTCTGTCCTCTCGGATCCTTAATTGGGTCCAATTAGACCTCAGATGTAGTTCAGAGCGGGTCTGACTGTTCTTGGGTTGTATTTGGATCCAGTTTATATTTATGCTATGTTTGTCGGTGGACACACCACTTTGGTCCAGACTGAAAAATCCCAACTTTTGAATAAGTTGTTGAAAGGTTCTGACATGTTTTCCTAAGAATAGATCTTACTTATGTTTTTTTTCTTTTCTACTGTAAAATCTCAGCAGTTGTTGGATTGGATGTAAACATTGAAGGTCAAGCCAAGAAAGATGGTTGTGACATTCATGTGCCCCCTTTTTATTTGTCCAAAATGTTGGTTTTACCAAACCAAATCCTTGCAAACTTGATGTCAGCATTGACTGAAAGAATCATTCTCCCCAAGTACAGCATCATGTGTGTTGGGTTAGCCAATGAGGGAGCTGGATTCTCGTAGCTCTGACCAATAGAGGCGTAGGAAGTAGTCAAGCTCTCGAGTTTCGGATGGTTGTGATTTAGGATTTAGAAGTAGCGGCAGCGTATTTAGCCTTTTTTCTATGCTGAAAAGACATAATGAGCACACAGATTGACCCTATGGAGAAGCGGATTATGTTTCAGCTGCTGAAAAGTTTCTATGGGCATTTTGATGTTTCTTTTTTGTGTGAACTGGGCCACTATCGGCATCCATTGTTCCCACCCTGAAAGCAATGCCTCCTCCTGTGAAGCAGCAACCTAAAGACTCCTTTTAAAGGCATCTTTCTAAATCTGCAGGGAGCGAGTGTTTGATACTCACAAAGGACAGTGGAGCATCACTTCAACATTTTACGTTTCACATTCACACACGCCTATTTTTTATTTTTTTTTGCAAGGGCTGAAGTACTGTAATGCGGATTATTGATGCTTGAACTCTTTGAAATGCCCCTCCACCCCGGCTCACTGTCAGCTTCTTGTTCCTGCTAAGCATGGTTTCTTTCCCATTTTACTCGGGTCGCTGCGTTGCACATCGCAGCCTCCCTGGGGAAGCCTTACCTTCAACCTCCAAAACAGTCTCCCATGTATTGACTGCATGTTTTTAACAGCGACAACCTGTGATGATGATCGAATCAAAGAAAACCGATGCAGCATTTGTATCCTGACAGAGAAAGCCCTCTTCAGCTTCTCATCTTGTTAAAAGCGTCACAGACGGAAAAGCTCAAGGATGATGGGTATCAATCATTAACCCCACCCAAAAAAAACCCAAAAACATCTGTCCATTTCATCTCCAATTCTGTGTCATAAATTCTAGACAGACATTTGGGCACAGATTTGTTAAGGTTTGTCGTTTGTTGTAGTTGGCCAAGTTGCTGCAGATGGCAAATAAATCTTCATCAACCCCGTGTTTTATAACATCACATATGGCTGAGAACACAAGAATGCAAATCTCCCAGACAGTAACCTCTAATTTTATAGTCTCTCAGGTATAGTTACATGCTGTATGCAGCAGCGGATGTCTTATTATTCATAATAACCGTACATTTTTATCATAAAATAAGCCTTATTTTTTCTTCCCAGGATTTGCACGGGGGGCAGATCTACATGAACATGAAATTGCATTTTAAGCCCCGGCTCCAGATCCCGCGGTATCAAATTAAAGAATATGAAAATCTGTTTTTGTTTAGTGCTCGCTTGAAGATGCCAATGACAATGACCTACCCCTCTATTTCTCTTTGCTCTCGCTGGCAACAAAAGGAGGCCCAATAAAGCAGAAACATTTCAATTCAGCAGCTGTTTGTGACTCAGAGCAGCTGGTGATGAAATGAAATCAATACCTTGATTTTCCTGCAATTCCTCTGCAGCAGCGGCTGCACCGTCCACCAGTCTTTATTAACTCTCGATTTAACAATGTAGAACAAATTATGAAATGCATTGCGCTGCTTTCTTCAGGGAATATTAATTATGGATATTGGTTTTACGGTATAAGCTACTGTACGCAGGCCTGTGCCCACGCTTGTTCTACACTTCTGCTGTGTGCGTAGAGTTTATTCATTAAAATCAAAGCTAATAAAGTTAATAATACAGTGTGTAAGATTTAGCTGCTACTAGCGTAACAGACCTGGCAGAAACGGCAGGATTTCTGCATTCAAAATCATGTCTTAATCATGTCTTTCACTCGCAGTAGAAGCAGCCTTTTGTGTGTCTTTTTCATGTTTCACAGCCACTGTACGTTCTACTTGGTTGTTGTTTGCGATCTGAAACCGACTGCAGCCCACAGCTAACGCTAACGCAGCCTCATTAGGCCCGACTGCAGCGAACCAGGCAAAACGGGAAATTTAATGATGTCTTCTCGTTTTGCAGCAGTTGTGAAGTAGTAGTAGATGTGATGTGTTTCACTTTTCTGGACAATTAATTAGTATGGTAAGGTATTAATACTGCATCCTGCATGAAAAATCCTGCTTCAATAGAACTACATTAGCAACAAAAAGTGCTTAAACCATATAAGTAAAACTAACTTGGTCTCTCTGACTGATATATTATTCACTACGACAACTTTAGATTATTAATATGTGTTTCAACTACTTTATATACAGTTAGTTAATCTAGGGGTCAGGGCCTTCCAAAGGGTCAGCAGATAAATGTGAAGCTTTGTGGCATCTTTTTTCCTCTAGTCTTTCCTCGAGTTTTCATCTAGTCATAATTTAAATATTCAATCATCATTGTGTGAAATTTGAACCAACTACATACTGCTGTTCATAAGGCGGGTTAGATTATATTATCCATTAGCCCAGAAAAAGAGCTGCCAGATAAATATAGTTGAGCAGAAAGTACACTACTTTTCTCTGAAAGTGGAGTGGAAGCAAAATGTAGCTTCTAACAGAAATACTCAAGTTTAAGTAGTTCAAAATGGTAGTACTTCAGTAAATGTACCTCGTCACCACTGGTTGTCTCCATTATGGCCTCATTTGTTGATGGTAATGGATGTGAAGGAAACTCACAGACGAACCTCCGAGCAGTGATTTTCCAGCAGCAGCAGCTGAAGCGGCTGCAGCTCGTAGGCCAGGCACCATCATGGCGCGTGTTCCAGGAATTCAGATCACGTCCGACGACTGCACTTAAATTGCCATCGAGTCCATGACACACAGCCTGTGTAGGACACAACCAAACAGCCAATCATCCCCCCTCTCCCCTTTATTCTCCATTTCCGCTGTTTCCTGCTCACTTTATTTATCGATTGTTTTATTTTCAATTGTCCTGTTTTTTATTCCACAGGCATGAAGGGGATCTTTTTGTGAGCCTTTTTTTATTATTTTTCATTCCCTGTGTGAGCATTTCTTTTGAAGTGAGGGATCTGGGGAGTGATCTTTGATCAGTACTGACGTAACGGGACGTTTAGCTGCCAATGTGCCCATCTGTTGCCTGATGATCGCGGGTTTTTATCATAACTTCTGATTTAAGCATATTTAAAAAAAAAAAGCCAAATGCCTGTACCTGTGAGGGTTTCTGACAATCTGTGTCAGTGTTTTGTGTTGCTAATTGATTTTCCAACATTAAAACGGACACATAAAGCAAGCATATCATTGCCACTCTATGCTGATAAGAGTATAAAAAATAGCAATTAATTTGCAATTATCAAAGGACAGTCATGCCCTGATATAAATAACTGGAGGCACTGAAACAAGAGAGAATAATCTATGAGGAAATTAATGAGCCAACCTGTAAATCTATAGTGAATATCCAAATAGAACAAATAGAACACAATGGAATTAACATGCATAATAAATTTAACATTGCAGCTGCATATTCTGGCATCTAGCATCATTTATTTTGTAGTGTTTCAGCTTCATGGGATTTCATTTGAAATTTGAAGGTTTGCTGTATGGCACGAAGTAGTAAGGAAATTATTATTTTGATAAGGGCAAAAAGCTTATGAGCTGGAGGAAAAATAACCTTCAATGTTTCAGGCCATTTCAGAACTTGAACCAAACCCGTGGATTAATCAAATGTCAAAGCAGGACAAATTTGCTGGTTTCAGGTTTTATTACCATTCATGAGTTTACTGCTTCGTTTTTGTTCTGTCATTGTGAACTTTGGCAGAGTAGGAAAGTTAATCCACTTGCTTTGTACCAACTTGTGATTAAAATCCTCTATGAAAACTTACAAATAATAGAAAATACATAAGTGAAGCATAAGTATCTCAGAATTGTAATACTTCAGTAAATACTTAGTTGCTTCCCACCACTGGTTGTCTCTGTTATGGCCTCATTTGGTGATGGCGATTACGCCATGTATTCTAATTGACATTGACAATGATATATTAAGTTTAAATTTGTAATACTTTACTCACCGGGCACACATGCTCCTCATCATCAGCCACGGCCTGTTTCACATTCACGCGGCAGCTTCCCCTCCACAGCTGGCCGCCACCAGCGGCCCTCCACAGCTGGCCGCCGGGACGCCGAGGCGGTCGAGATGCACCGCGGCGGCGGGCGCCGAGGGAGACGACGACCTTGATACGTCTCCTCGCGTTACTCTTCCTGCATTACGCCGGGCAAAGCGTGGAATTACTCCACCACATATTTCGGCAGACACCTGTTTACAAGTCCCAGCGCCGGCAGAGATAAATGAAATCAATACCCCGGCTCCCGTTGAATTCCTCCAGCAGCTTCTATTATCACGGATCTTTACAGTACAGAGCTGATTGTGGAGCACAGCGCGGATCTGCTTACGTGAAGGATTGGTAATTACGGGCTGCAGAGCGCGGTCTTGGTGGAGAGCGGATCCTGTAAGTCGTTAACCATCCTCAGCGATTGTTACGATAAGCGGAGAGGAAGCGCCGCGCCTCAGGATCGATGTGCATCATAAAAGCTGCTAATAGCAGGGAGGAGCCTCACGCAAACATCTTCAGATCTCCTCAAACCGTAACATGAAAGCAACGGAGCCGCAAGATTAACTTTGCGAGCTTTCGACACACATAAAAACTGGTGTAATGATTGAGAGATCACCGATTCACTGAGCTCTGCAGTTATGTTTCAATCGATATTTCTGTGCAAACTTCTGAAATTTTGTGTTTCCATCAGCGATTTTTAGAGGCCTACAGCAGAGGATCTGACAAGATTAAGTCATTATTCAAGCTAAAATAACCCTTTAAGCTCTGTTAAGTGGAACGTCATCGCTTCTTCAGACAAACTAATGTATTTTAATTTTAAACAGTAATGGATCTTTCCAAACTGCAAATCACTATATGGAGCAATTAGGTGCTGGGTATGCATATCCCATATCCTACACTTTTGCTGAGTTTTATTTAAAGTTTTTATATAACCAACAAGATATATAAGTGGTTTTAATTACTCTAATTATCTCACTATAGTTTTACATCTCAACGTCTCTCTTTGTCTGTAGAAAGAATAGGTCATTAATGTCTGTCTCATTAATGGTAATGAGTTTTGAATAGATTTATAGATTGTATAAGGGGGTTGTTGTGCCTGTAAAGTTGTGACATCACAACTTCAAGTATTTGAAACACACACGACAGGATTTATAGGACACCCAGACCTTCTAAAAGTTAAAAAAAGGAATCAAAATCTGACTTTCTACAATATGGAAACTTAAAAACAAACCCATCCAGAGTGTCAGTATTATTCATCCAATTTGTCCTTCAGAACCAATGCTGTGCTCCCTTTAATTAACGCTTCCACCCTTCTAATGCACATGTACCCCATGGTGCTGTGAGCAGCTGCTATGCTGAGACGGGGGGGTCATGAACAAGGACTCCTCTACTCTGGCTCTTCACTTGAGTCTTTTCGAGTTCTCTAAATCAGTCGAGTCATGGTGAGAAGAAAAAGAACAACACACTAAATTTCCACCTCCATCATGCTTAACCATTTACCAATCGCACTGATCTTTCAGCACTCCCAGAACAGTCAGTTCGATGAATGTGTAAATGTGTTTCGACTCATTTTTGTCTTCTTCAATAATATATGTATGTATTCCCATGTTTCATGTGTGGATCTACACAGGCATTATTCCATAGAATCCCCACTTTATCTGCTTCCTGTGGTGACTTTGGCAGGGAATGAGTTTATAATGATGATCATGATCAACAACCATCGCGTCACACTGCAGTGATATTACAGCCTATAGCACAGTAAAGAGGTTTATGACTGGGATATAAGGTGGTAAGGTGTAATTATTAAGGCACACATAGGATGTGGATGAGACAGGTGTGTGGCGAAGCAGAGCTGTGGTTGGGAGACAGAAAACACACATAGGAGGCACCCTAACGAGACAACAGACGCCTGCGAAACCCCCATTAGCGATCTTCTTATTCTCTATTCTCCTCTCAGGTTGTGTCAGTAGCAGCCGAGTGTGCATAGATGAAAGCCGGACGTCACTGATCGAGCCTCGAGCGTCTCTCTCTATCGTTACTTCGGCAGGGGAAAGCAAACATGGCACCGCCAGTGAACTCGAAGCCGCGTCCCCTTTGTCAACTCCTGAGGCGCGAGGCGTTCACTTTTCTTTGCGTTGTTGCTCTTGAATCCTGTGTCAGCGCACCGCGGGGATATATAAACAGTTGAGAACGCTCCATAGACGTCCTACTTTGACTTGGGGAGGCACATTTTTATTATAATTAGAGCGTTCTTTGTCCAGAGTCCTGATATCACTGCAATTACAAGTTGTGTGAGTTTGACTCCTATTACTCAGTAAATGTGACATTTTTTGCAGCATTTTTAAAGCAGAACTGTGGTTTGACGTCATTTCTATTTCTCATTGTTCCACTACACTTGCCTGAAGCATTTTTGTCCACTCACCCGTTAAAGAGTGTTTAAAATTAGGAGCAATGCAATGCATTCAATTTGGATTTGCAAGTGGCTCAATTTAAAAGCTGATATTATGCATTAATAGCGATCCACACCTCCTAATCCCCAGGGGGAGGTGTGCTCCTTTCCTCAAATTTAAATGACGCCACTGAACGTACGGATGCGGCACAGCGAGCGCAATTATGAGCGTTTTCTCCTGAGAAGGAGACATGTTGTCAACATGTTTGGTGATTGGAAACAAACTGTTTTGCAGAGATGATTTTTTTGGAAGTAAAAAAAAGTCCTTTTGAAGCTGTTGGTGTTGCAGATGAAGAGCCTCCAATCACTCAGTATGAGCAAATATAGTGATATTGCCATAATAAATGTAGAAAACTGTAAAGAAATATCCTTATCAGTGTAGCTGTCAAAATACCATGTATGTATGTATGCATCTCCATATTTCTGTTTGCTATATGTAGCTTTTCATGTCAGATCAAACATCTCCTCTCTCTTCCATCCTGTATTTATCTCCTAATCCCACTCAGCACAGCATTAACATTACCAGAGGAGCGTGTTTTTTGTTTTTTTTTTACCTCAGGACCTTGACATTTTGATGCAGTGCAGCATGAAGGTATCAGCAACCCCCCCCCCCCTTCTAATGCGCCGGCAAACGTCTGTTGAATGCACCTCTACTTTGAAGCTGGCAGAGAGGACGATCCGGCCCTGGTCCACATCAATGGTGTGTCGCACAATTTCTGACATTTCAATTACAAAAGCTCCGTGGCAGGTGGCAGGGAGGGCCATCGCCGCCCCGCATCCCTGCAGGGGAACCGCGTTACTGCTGCAGCAAACGACAAAACAATTTCACAGGTAAAAGAGGGAAATTGATAACACAGAAAGTAGTTTTTTGTGCATTTTAAAATC
Source organism: Eupleurogrammus muticus (assembly GCA_036785175.1). Taxonomy (NCBI): domain Eukaryota; kingdom Metazoa; phylum Chordata; class Actinopteri; order Scombriformes; family Trichiuridae; genus Eupleurogrammus; species Eupleurogrammus muticus. Next base: position 15,031,483 of record JAYKQN010000020.1, read on the forward strand.
ATGGGTCCCTCAGGGAAGCGGCTGCTCAAGGAGTGTGTTTTTTTTCTGTGGCATACAACTTGATTACATCAACAGCCCAGTGTGAATTAATGAATAAAAAAGTGTAAGCTGCAAAATATAAGTATAACAATGTTAGATTACATATGTTTATGACAACTTTGCAATTAAATGACCAATAGGACACATCTGCAGATGATCCTAACTTTTTACCCCAGAGTTATGAAAGATTTATCTACATGAAATGATAGTAGCATTTCCCATGATCCCATGCTATATCACAACGAGATTCTTCCATATTGCAAAATCCCACAAACCAGTCTTCCTTAATTGCAAAAGTGTGTTTAAAAATTATATTGAAATTATTATGAAGCTTTAAAACCATGATTGAGAAAGTATATTTCAAAGTTATAGTGTTTTAGTGCCCAAGTCCTTACTTTTGTAACTAAACTTTTCCACTGAACAGGGACCCATTTAAAGAATGTTGAACCTGTCCTTTAAAACTTGACAAAATGATGTTATCTATATGCAGCTCCTCCATGATAGATAGATATTAAATGTTAAATTAAATGTTACATTTTAGCACCCCGGTTTTCAGGCATATGCATTATTAGCAGTCTGCAGCACTGATGTCTTGTTTATGCTCATTTAGCAGTGACCCAGAATCTTCCTCTAACCTTCGCTAAGTGCTTTTTAGGCCTCGCTGTCTCTGGTGGTTACAGGCTCACGCCGGAGCGGCCGGGCCGTCTCTCTTTAGGAAGCTAAGCTGGAGGTCGCCGCCCAGGCTTTGTTGTGGGGCAGTGAGTCTCTCTGGTGGCTGTGATGCCGGCACGTAGCCACGGCCACAGAAAAGGTACATGCATGCTGACAAGTGTCGAGATAAGCGCATGGTGCAGCATGAGTGATCAAAGGCTACCTGGAGCGTAATATTAATGTGATGCCTCGCTGACGTTCTTTACAGCACAGTTAGGTCCAGAATGTTAAAGTTACTAGCTATGAGACCTATAGTAAAGTAAAATAATGTCACACCAAAGGTGGAAAAGGAGGAAAAAGTAACACAGCAAACAACATTTACACACTATGCGGATATGAACCTATATGATATATATATATATATATATATGTGTAATTAATTAACTATTAAATATGATTGATGATTAGTATGTTTTCAAACATTGTTTCTCACAAAAAAGTATCTGGAAGCACATATAGTCTTTCTCTGTCTTCCTCCCTCATTCATAAATTCTGGATTCATGAAGCCCCGCCCACCAACGCCGCCTGCTTCCTGCTTCCTGTGAAACCTGTTACCTCCTAGTTGCATCAATTTAACTCACAGTCTGGATGTTGCCTACTTGATGTCAAACAGTGGTTTATAAACTCATGTTGGTCTCTTCCATGAATAAGAGTGTGGAGCTGGGCGGGAGCTGCCTGTAGCCTCAAGTGGCCATTTTAGGAACTGCAGTTTATTTGACACTTGTGCATGGGGCTCACTGCTCCGCACTGGAGTTTATCTCTTGGCCGTCGGAACCATTAGCCAATCACACGGCAGGACTCTGCCGCCGCTCGGTCCCGGTGGCCTCGCCGAGCGGATAATCTCCGGTCGTTTATTCGGATAATCACAGCTGACAGCGGCGAGCCTGTCGCTCTTGCTGGCCGCCCCATCCTGGAGGGGTAATTCAGCTCTGCGGACCAGGCAATCTCCTGCTGTTTACTGGGGCCCGTGCCGCAAGTATGAAAATTTGCGGATTCCACGGAATAAGCAGCTGCAGTCTGTCTGCTCCGTGGTGCCTTCTCTCCACAAGTTACCTGGACTATGATGCAGGAAGTGATGTCGGTAGACAGTGATTGGCTCTTTGATTTGTGACCTCACAAATCAACTGTGCAGGGTACGCTTGAATCTCAGAAATACAGAAGACTTCCCCTTTAACAGAGGAATGTGTAAATATTACATATATGCAAATCAGTATAGACGAAATAAGATGTCAGAGAGGAAAAATGTTTTTTAAATGGGGTGGAAACTTTAATGAAATGCATTTAAATGAATAAATAAAAACAGGATAAAAGGAAATGCATTTGCATCACGTTTCCTCTCCACCGTGCATTCTGGGTGCAGACACAAATGAAGTCGCCTTAAAGAGTCGCAGGTGTTCTCTGTGAAACTAAGCTCAGTAATATCCGTGTTTGAAATCATGCGAATGATTTGGGATTTTTTTTCCTTTAGTGAGCACCGTCATTTCTCACATCCACCGCAGTAAGGTAATCTGTGTCCAACAAATCAGGTTTGCTTTCTGATTTACATTACCAAAGTTTGAATGGCTTTATACTGTATGTATATATCTATATAATATATTGGTCCTTTTTAAATTGTCTCATTTCCCCTCTCAATTGAACTCCTTGATATCTGCTCTCCCTCTCTCGCTCCCTTTCTCTTATTTACTCCCTCAGTCCCCTCTCCAATTCCACCTAAACTCTCCGGTTCCCCCCCGCTGCTTCTTTCTCTGTCAAAGTTAATTGTTTTCTGTGTTTCTTTTTTTTCCCCTGTTTTCCTTTCATGTCGCCTGATTGAATCGAGAGGACTTCTCATCCTCGCCGCTGCGAGGCTGAACAGGGAAAAGGGTGCCGAGGATAAGGATGGCGAGCTGCAGGATGACTCAGTTCCCCCCCCCCATTCCTTCACACACACACACACACACACACACACACACACACACACACACACACACACACACACACACACACACACACACACACACACTGAAGATTAGGATGATACAAGTTGTTTGACACATCCAGACATTGCATTGTGGCCAATGAAGAGAATCTTTCTTTCACCCTCCCTGATGAACATTCATAAAGTGAAACACAGTTGTACAAGACATTTGCACACACACACACACACACACACACACACATACACACACACCTCTGCTCCAAAAGCCCCCACTTTAATCTGCTCTCCAAATGTTGTTTCCTTCCCTGCGGTGCTGAGGCGGTTTTTCTATTTATGGAGGGGTGTTGAGCTGATGCGAGATGATCGGAAAGTGCCTCACTCACATTGTGATTGTGCTTAAGGTGTGTGGAAGTGCATGTATGTGTGCACGTGTCCCTTTGTGGACGTCTGCATGTACGAGTTTGCTCCCGGGAAATGTCTCTTTGTGTGTGGACCTGCGTATGTGGTCGCCTAAGGGCCTGTCAAGGTGTTTGTCTGTGTGTGTGTGTGTGTGTGTGTGTGTGTGTGTGTGTGTGTGTGTGTGTGTGTGTGTGTGTACATGTAGTGTGGATCTCATAGAGAGCAGATGTGCCTTCAATAATGGAGATGCGGGGAAAGCACCAGCAGCCACACTAATGCCTTGAAGTGCACAACTTTCCTGGCAAACAAGTGTTGCGAGCCCAACAGTCCATGTGTGTGTGACAGAATGCAAATCTGGTGCACTGCTGAACACACACACACACACACACACACACACAAGTGCATCAATTATTTGGTCCATTTACACGCACTAAAGCTGGCGATACACTCAAAATCCAATTTGTTGAATTTACAACCAAAAATAAGGGTTGAGTGTAGTTTTAATTGCTTTGTGGAACTGGATTAAACCCTCAAAACAACTGGTGAACACATTTTCCTTCCAATTAATAGCAACAATGGCCGTGTCGCGGTGGCTATATCGGTTTAATTTGTGTACCAGATAGCTGCCAGCTTTGACTCCAGCCAAGGAGCTGTTAGTAGCGTTTCCATCATCTTACATTGATGCGCATTACAAAAGTTGGATAGGAACGACTAAATTTGAAGAAAAAATATCCTCTGTTTTGCAAAAAAAATAAATAAAAATAATGAGGCCAGTTGCCCATTTGAAACAAAATGAAGATTTCTCCTTTTTTCACCCGTAGATGATAGGTTTGTATTTCCAGGCCTTTCCTTCTTCTGCTCTGTTTATTACTGCACAAAGCAACAGAAGCTGCTTTGTGCAAGTTCAAATCAAGTCTCAAGTCTCTAAAAAATGAAAAGTCTCATGTATTTTTCTTCTTTAAGAATGAGCCTTCCCTCATCTGCTGCTATTCTGAATATTTAACGTTAACGTTTCCCAACTGTCCACGTGCTAATGTGACTTACCCATCTGGATGAGTGTCTAGTTGCCTGATTAAAATTTGGCGTGCTTGATCCCATATCCTTAATCTGACCAAACTACTCTTTACATGTGTGCATCAAGTTTATTTGCTCAATATCAGTTGATGGAAACCACTTAAATCCCATTTTCCTTCAACAAATTTGCCTAAATTCACTCGTCGTTCACTCGCCACCTCTCGCGTGGAACAGACGGCGTTGTTTGTGGGTATTTTTTGTGTCGGCGGGTCAATGCTGCCCTTGGAAAATGCTCGCTTGCACGCGCACACACACACACGCTCATGCATAATCTGAAGAATCAAATGATTGAAATTATTAAAACGATCAGCGCTCGCCGTCTGGCAGCAGAACGCAGCCCTCGCGCTGAGCACCACCAACCCTTGTGATGTAAATCAAACGCACGAGGAAAACAGTAATTAGCTGTAAACAAAGTTGCAGGCATCGAAATTGATGAAGATATTCACAAGTCGCCCGGTGCCAACGAGGAGGCGTGGGAGGGGAGAGCTGGAATAAATAGGGGAAGAAAGAGAGAGAAGGAGAGGGGAGGGGGGAGGGATAGAGATGGAGAGGGAGGAAAGGAGAAAATGGTAGAAAAGAAACTGCAGGGAGGGGACGATACGAGAATGTACATCAGAGCGAACAGGAAAACAGGAAGGAAGAGAGTAGTAAAACGGGGAGAGATGGAGAGAGAGATGGGGGATTGGAGACCAGAAGAAAGGGAAGGAATGAGCGGCAGCGAAAGAAGAAGAGATGAGAACGAGGTATTTCGGGAGGTGTGAGAAAAGAACACAGCATCCCGGGGGCTCCGTGTCTTTCCAGCCCTTTAATGTCTTTAATTAAAGCCAACAGTATTATCTGCACGCTCCCTTGGAGTGCCATTAGCAAAGCAACACTCTGAAACTCGCCGTGATTGGAGGCAGCAGCTGGAGAGGGACGCGCGGACGGGGCTGGGCACTGGAAGTCAGGACAGGAGCGGACAGGGTGGGCGGGGTTGTTAAGGCTGAAGGAGCCCCGGGACGGAGGGTGATGGAGAGAGGTGGGGGGGGGGGCGTGTTTGTGAGATCTGGACTTCAAAAGGCCAAAGCCGAGGTGGAGACAGGCTGCCACGGAGAGAGAGAATTACGGAGCTAAACGTGTGGGCTGACTGATACATGATCACATTATGACGCCAGCTTGTTTAATCACACACACACACACACACACACACACCGTCCCCCCGTCCCTGGCCACAGGGAAGGGCTCTCACATGGCCCGGCAACAGCGACGGGGAGCCATGGCAACCGTAGCTTGGGCATTGGCAGGAAAAGATGGACAATGTGTGTGGACTGTTGAGGAAACAATGTCCCCTCAGATTTTTCAGAGGTGGTGTTTGTCCGTGGCTCTTTTCCATTGATTAATAAATAATTTGTGAGAATAATAGAACGTTTCATTGGGATATAGTGTAATCAGTCATCAGGAGACAAATGAATGAAATTGAGATGAATGCAAATGATGCAGCAGGAATCGTCTCGTCGTTAAGTGTTTGCCGCTCTGACTCTAAGGGGAGATTTTGTGAAGGGCGTCAGACCTGAACGCCCCCCCGTGGAGTCCAGCCACCGGTGGCTGATGACTCTGCAAAGACTAGACGGTGGAGAGGTGGAGCGGCACCAAATAAGAACACCACGAGCGCACAAAAGGCAGAGAGAGATAAAACATATTTAAAAAGACAGCGGCAGGATGATGGATTAACTGGAGGCGTGTCGCCGTGCTGTCAGAGAGAGGTGACCTCCTGGTGAAGGAAATTATGACAGAGCAGGCCTGAGGGATGTTCATGGCAGGATAATATGTAATAGTATGTAACTAACTAACATGCACATTTCCATGTCATTTTTTTTTAATTCTGGAGCTCTCCTAGAATATCTTTGCATGATTTCTGCTTAATTAAACTCCTCATGAGAAGGGGTGCTCTAGATTTAATAGCAGGCAGATACTTAGAAAACTCACAGTAGAAAAAATCAAATGAACCAAAAGCACCAAAAGACCAAAGTTGGTGGAGAAATCAGATTCTCTGGTTTGTCCCTTTCCAAGATAAGAGTTGGCTGATCATCCTTTCACTCCCTCCTTTCTTATTTCCTTCCATCCTTCCTCTCCTCTAAATGTTGAAAGAATGCGGAGTTTAATTAAACCCACCTCAGCCAAGTATAAATAATTTGCAAATTCCATTTTTTTCCCAGATTCCTTGCATGAAAAGACATCAACCTGACACTCCAATACAGTGTTTGGCGAAGTTGCATCACACCGCCTACGTCACTGTGTAAACTTTTAAATTGTGAGAGCCGGAAAGCAACATATTTATATATTTAAAGTTCCCTTTTTTTATTTCTGTGCAGGTTTAAAAAAGAAAACAAGTTCAAAGGAAGAGAACAGCTCGCACACAGCGGGGCTCCTATATCAAAAAATATATTTTTTGTTATTGTTGGTGTCAGGAGAAACGTTTGGAGCTAGCACTCTTCATCCGGAACATGATGGTATTACTCCTGACATTTGGTGCAAAAGGAAAATGTATATTTTTTTATGCTGGTGCCCTGCAGTGTGAATATGCTTTAGCAAACACCTTGATTAGAAGTTTTGTTATTAACTTAATAATCTAACGGATCAAAGTCACTTCACGCATTGTCTCAACTTTGTGTTGCTATATTTAAACAGCTGTCGCATCAACATCTGTTCACCATTAAACATGCGTGCTCGGAGAGCTGTACGGACGCGGAAGTGTTGCAACCGAGGCTGCAGGGATGCAGCCCAGAGGAGTCGTAAACAGTGAAATAAAAAAAGAAATATTGTCTTTTAGCACAGAACAGAAACGCTGAAACAAAGGAGAAAATAAAGCTGCAAAACAGGGCAAATAGATGTAGGATGTATGAGCAGGTGCTGGAAGGGTTAAAAAAAAGGATTTCCAGCAGGGAGCCATCCATCAGCTGTTGATGGCCGCAGGTGATCCAGGTCATCCAGAAGATACCACAGGTTACACATGAAGTAATGCGTTGGCCGTAACACCAGCGCCCTTTAAAACGATGCCCCGAGGAAAGCTCTGCCATTAGTGCCAAATGCAGTATAAAAAAAGCAAGAGTATGTCTAAGCCTTCAGCGAGGTGCACTTAAAAGCCTTCGGGTTTCCCAAGATGGAAGATCTCCATCCCCCAAGAAAGAAAAACAGAGTGGGAAAGGGCATTAGTAGCCTCTTTTTTTTTCAGTGGCCACATATTGAGAACTGCAAGTTCATTTCGGTCTAATCACTCATTATTCTGCTCCAAGATGGCAGAAAAACGTACATGATTCCTCGGGGGGGGGGGTGGAAATCAAGCGGCTCTCTTGAGCTGGTCAATCACACTGTTTAGCGAACCAGGGTGTGTGATTTGAGTGGCTCGAAAGGTGATTTTTTTTTTTTTACCTTTCAAACACCCACAGTCGGATATTATTCTAATAACTTTGGCCTGATTAGGAAACAATCAAGGGCTGTAATTTTCATACCAGGGGGTCTAAATCAATCATCTCCTACTTTCTTTTTGTTCCCGTGCTGTTACTTTTAGACGCGCGGTATCTGTCCTCGGATGTGTTGCACGTCGGCGAGGCGTCCACAGATCTCCAGCACGTCTGCGCACGGATGAAACTTTCCTCAGGATCAGTGTTGCAGTCGTGTTCAGGACTCGTGGAACGGCGGGGGGGCTCCGCCTCCTCGCCGCGGGGCGGCATCGGGAACACGCGTGCGTTCTGGTGATTCCGATTGATCCCGTCTCCCACCTGACGCGCCAGACACTGTGACAGAACACAGAGACTGAAAACATCACTCTGGGGTAGTTCTCCAAACGCGAGGAAAAAATAGAAGGATGGAAGGATTTCTAAAAAAAAAAGGAATGTCCAAAAAAGACACATCTTCTAACTTTCTTTGTTTAACTTCGGATATAAAAAACTAAGTTGTCCATTTGCACAGATTTTTATAACTAACCATGTTTTGCTAACTTTTTTTCAGCATTTTTTGGATAATCCCTGTGAAAACACATGAAATCTTTGGGTCAGAATTTGTATTAATTGATGGGCCATGCGACTTCTACAGTTGCACTTACAAAGAGGCCCTTTGGATTTGCAGTTAAATTATTATTAACCACATTTTCAAACTGTAACACAAGCTCGCCCCAGCACCCCCAGGAGGATTTAGAGAAAGGGGGAGGAAAAAAAAAAAAAAGGAAAAACTAAAGAGGAAAATATAGAACGGTGTACAATATCTCGCTCATTACGGAGAAGAAAATAAACATTGCCCAACCACCGGAGCAGAGTATGATGTCAGAGTTTACAGGTCAACATACACAGAGCCATTTCTCACAGGGATGACATTTTACAACAGGGCCTGGAGGTGGGTAATAACTTGTTTCTGGTGCGTTTGTTCACCAAAGGGTCCACCCCTCCTCCCACCTCCCACCTCAGACACACACACACACGTGTGCACACATATACACACACACTCACCTTAATCTAAGCAGCTTGACCCTACCCCAAGGCTGAGGTAAAACATAATTTTAGAATGAGTTTCCTTTTAATCCTCATCCCAGTGGGCGAGATGCCGGCCTGTGATAAGTCTGCACTTCACCCTCGGTTGAGTTTGACTGATGGCAGCTGCAGTCTCCATTGTGTTCCCCCTGATGTGGTTTTGCACAGGGAGGACGTGGATATCTTCTGCCTGACCGGGAGCCTCGTGTCTTTTAGGCTTATCAAGTGCCACGGTGGGCTTCATCAAGTCGGTTATTACGGCCCTAACGAAGCCCGTGCACGCCGCCGTTTATCTGCTTGTTTGCAGGCCCTTTCGTGCCGCAGATTTCCTCTGATGTTGCATTTGCTCGTGTAGCGCCGTTCCCCGAATGACTGCGAAGTTCACGTCCGAGCAACCGCTGTGAAGGTGCAGCTCTTAATAGACACTTGCCCAATTCAGATAAAACTCCTTTTTTTCTGGCTAGGGAATGAAGTTTTTTTTTTTTTTTAAAAGGAACGTCTCAATCTCTAAAACTTCTACAAATCCTGCTTGGGAGGTTTTCTCCTCAGCAGAGCCCACTCTCCTCTAGAGAAATGAGTTTCCCCCATTTCTCACAGATTATTGTGCTTCCTCTCTGCATCTTATTCCCCTCCTTTAGTTTCTCTTTCGTAGTCTTCTTAATAATAGCCATGGGGGAAAAAACCCTCTCCCTCTGCTGCTCAGCCTTCTTACTGAGCGACATGGTTGACGGGTCTTTGTATTCATTAACGCAAGCAGAAGGAGGCGACCAGGGCAGGGAAGTATTTGAGAGTCCATTATTGGGTCCCTCGGATGCTGAGAGCAGCCGTGGAAAATGTCAGCTATCACTCTGAGCCGGCTAAAACGAACCTTGTTTTCAAAAAGCTGAGATGATCTAATGCCTCCACACAGATGATTTTTCCGTGGCAGGAACTCACTGAATATTTTGAATTGATATGTCGCCATTTTTTTTTAGGGGCATGGGTGTCACCCTCTCGCTGTTCATCAGAGAGTATTAGCCTCCGATCGTGAACGTTGCCTGGGAATCCGTCCTTCCAATTAAATGCACTTGAATGCGTGACACGTCATATTTGCCACTTCAGAAGTCTTAAGTGGGGGCTTACCAGGATGACTTGAAGGCCGCATTAAACCAGGCGACATGAAAGAGATCAACTCTGCGAGGGGGGGGGGAGAAAAAAACATGACAAAAACCTTCCAAAAAAAAAAACACATGGCAAAACACTTTTCTCTTCACCCACAACCTAAACGAGCTCCTATAGAAAGAGTTTTCTGTCAGTGTGTGTTAGTTAAAACAACCCCTGAAGTTTGAGGGACGACCGAACGCAGCGAGCCGGCTTTCCAGCCTCATGTGGCGCCACGCAACGCAGGAAATGTTCATCAAATTGCTCCGTATTTCTCCGGTGGAAATCAGGAGTCGGCGCACTATGTGTCTAGGAAAACGGCGGGAGCACGCAGTTACAGGCTGTTCTGGGAGCTGCGTGCTGTATGCGGCGCTCGTCTTTCTGCAGCTGCAGAAGGGGGCGGCTAATTTGGAATAGAGCTGCGATGCTGCGATGTGACCGCAGCACAGGGGCCAGAGTCACGCTGGGCCTTTACACAAAGGTTATCCGCTGTTCGGCTGAGCTTGCGGCGTGTTGCAGGGATGTGAACGTGAACGTTGTGAACGCAGGCCAGGGTCATACAGTACCTCCTGTATTTATCCTGCTATAGTTGGCTGTTTCTGCAACCCTTAGGCGACGTTTTCACCGGAACACAGTCTATTTGTACACCCGATGTGTACATTTTTTTTTCAGCCAGAAGGCAAAACAGATAATGCAAATAAATAATTCACCGACACTATATTGGATACAATGTTTGTTATATTCATAAGCTTAGTTTAGCATGTTAGCTGATGTGAATCTGGTCATCACCAAAGTAGGAATCCTCCACTGGGCACTAAATTTAATGACACCCCATTGGGAAGTATTTTTGAGATATTTCATTCAGTGCATTTATACGCACAGCTTAATCAAACAATGCTCAAGATTTGTCTCAGGATGCGTTTGCATGCAACAGAAAAAAAAACAGGAAGTCCGCCCAAAACAAGTAGTGGATATGTCTCTTTTAATGGGTTAATAATTGACCTGTTGGCACAAGAGGACATTTTTAAACAACAAGATGGATAATCGCATTTTTATTCGCTGCAGTACGCTGGGATTGGCTCCACCAGAACCCCGTTACCCCAGTGAGGAATAATCTGCTATAGAAAATGAATGGATGTATGGCTATGACTAATGGTTTATTTAAAAACATCGTTATATATACACTCCAGAAATGAACAATTCTCAAGCCCAAGTTTTCTGGTAATCTCTGTTTAACTCCAGGCCCACAGAGCTGCACCCTAAACGTAACCCCAACCCTGTGTGTGGTACAGATGCACCCTTTCCATCTGGGATCGCCCTTAAAGCACTTAGTGCACACCACTGGTGGGGTGAGAAGTCACTGACTGGTTAAGCTTTTCCTGTGGGAGCAAAGTCCTCTCTCGGAGTGTCGATCTCCGTTGATCCCGTCATGTAGCGGCTCCCTTCCTTCAACAAACTGATAGCCTGGGTTACCTGAGTGGGGACTCTATGAAGTGATTGACAGGCACCTCTTGCTCCTGTGTTTAGAGACTGACAGATTATTAACCAGGCTGCAGCCCCCATTGCTCTTTCTTTTTTCTCCTTTTTTTTTTGTGGAGGACCATTCCACTATCCATCTATCCCCTCCCCCACCACCTTCTGTTCTGCTATAAAAACAAACCAATCTATATCAACACAAATCAAATATACCAACTGTGTGCATGTGCAGTCACGTGCATATATTGTGTGTGTGTGTGTGCGTGCGTGTGTTGGCTTATTGCTCCAAGAATGAGGCAAGGATAAGAGAGCATTGGGAGTACTGCATATAAAATTCATGGGCTGGTTGTGAAAAAAAAATAATAATGGAAAAAGCTCTTGCAGACGTGCTTCCAGCTTTTTCTGAATGCAGCTAAACGGATTGTATGTGTGTTTCCCTCATAACGTGTTGACTGTGTTAGCGGTAATGCAGGATCATTTGGCTCCGACGCCGGATCACAGGCATGCTGAGGTAAATAACTCAGTAGGAGTCCGGGGTTGGCCGGCTGTCACCGAGATACAAGTTGATTTATATTGCTCTCTGGAATGACGAACCGAGGGATGGAGAAGCAAAGAGGTGGTAGTGGGGGGCGAGATCAAAGAATGAGTAGATGGAGGGTTGGGGGGGGAAGAGGTGAAGGCAGGAGGTGATTGAAGAGCCAAGGCCGGAGGGACGGCCCAGTCCAGTCCGTACACAAGGCAAAGGCACGGCTGTAGGGAGATGAATGAACCAATGATTTGTGTGTGTGTGACAGGAAGGAAGCAGCTCGGTAAACCAGCCAGTGGACAGCTGACGAGAAGTCTTCCTTAAGAGACATGAAGTTAAACACACTCACACCTGCAGTGCAGCTGCGGTGTATTTCAACCAGGGGGTTCGGCACTTTGCTAATGCAGTACAGGTAGGAGGTCCGTAGCTTGTTGCTCTGATAACTTAACGATTAAAATCCTTCATCTGGTACATTAGTGAACAAACAAACAAGATGTTAAAGTGCATCATAAAAACGCAGCATGCAGAGACATTGAAAGGCAGCCATGGACATTCTCTTTATTAAATTAGAATATTGGAACTCTGAATTTCTCTAGGTGTAGCACTATTGTCTCACAGCAAGAAGGGCGCAGGTTCAAGGACTTGGTCTAAGACCTTCCATGTGTGTGTGTGTGTGTGTGTGTGTGTGTGTGTGTGCCCAGGTTCTCCTGCTTCCTCCCACAGTCCAGAACCACGCTGAGTGAATGGTGTGTGTGCCCCACGGTGGGTTGGCAACATGTCTGGAGTGTATCCTGCAGCAGGCCCCCATGACCCTGGTGAGGAATAAACAGGTATAGAAAAAAGATGAATGGATGGGATTCTTCAGTTGTTGTTGGAGCCATTGGGGCTAGTAAAAGTACACAACTCAACAAAATATTTAACAATGGTTTGGTTATTGAAATTTTAATCTGAATAAAGCTACATGTTTGAATCAGTTGGGAACTATTATAGCTTTTGAGCATTTACTCAAAAATGAATGTGTACTTCTCTCTACCAGCTGCGAGCAGTTGGAGCACACAGAGAACTTTCTTTCAGAGGCGTACTTATTTATATCAAGTTTCAGAGGCCTAAAGAGGTAAAACTGACCGATTTCAGAAGAAAGAATGATTTAAAGAAAAGTTTCAGAAGTAAATTATCATTTTGTGTTTGCAGAGGTATGTTTTTTCATCCTTCCTCTCCTGGTAGTCACTCTGTGACCTCTTAGATTTATCTTGCAACCCCTTGAGGGGGTCCCGACCCTCAGGTTGTGAACCAGTGGTTTAAACTCTCGGTCCCCGGGAGAGGGAGCGAGTACAAAGTGGAGAGACATGAAATATTGTCTGAATAATTTAAACCCTTTCCAGGGCTTGAGATCTTAAGAGAATTGTAAAGGGAAAATAACATTTTATTCTGGCTGGTTTCCTCTAAATAGATAGATAGAGCTAGTATAACTTGTCTGTTATGGATTCACTATGTTTATTTTGTGTTGGAAATTACCAGTTGCCCTTGTGATACAGGAAGTGTGTCAGTAGACTATGTTATCCATTGTAATTATGTTTGCAGGGGGGATCTCTGCACCGATGTGACTAAGATAAAAGTCCATTACATGCACGGTATTTGGCACATGAAGTGATATAAAATGATTTTGTTTACAACGTCATTACAGCGGGAGGAATTCATTTACTCGGTAGCCTATCGGGCCAAACAGGCCTGGAGCCAGCGCTGACTCATTATTAATGTCACACAAATTCCTCTCAAATTGCATGTATATGGCCTTTTCACTGCCAACATATATTATCTACCAGCCGTGGGATGGCTTCAAATATATAAAGTGCATACAAAAATGCATATATACTAAAAAATATATCGAAATATGTTTGGGGAGAATCAACCAGCTCAAATCATGATAATGATTATTTGACTAAAGTGACTGATGACTCATCTAAAGGCTTGTGCTGTGATGCTGTTTCTGTCCTGTATGAGAATAAAGTTAGCCGGCAACAGTAAACATTGAGATGCAGGGCTTTATATGTGTAAGGGACAGATATTGATATCCAATAAGCAGCAGTTTGTCATGTCTGACAGGCGGGCATAATAAGGCAGGTCACTCTTTGAACGATGATCACGTTCGTTTAATAATTTATTAACACAGCAGAAGGTAAACGAAGGCACAGTTGTCTATTCATTTGTAAGGGTCTATCGACATATTAAGTCCCTTGACAGGTCCAGTTAAAACGTACTGGAACAAAACACAAACAGGACACATAATAAAAAGGTTATTATCTGGTTATTAGTGATTTTTTACTGCCAACGTTGTTGGGTATGCTTGATCTGATCGCTATGCATGAACCCCCCAATAAAAGGATCTGCTTTCATAAACCACGCCTTGATTATGCACAAAAACACATGGTTCCCAGACCTCAGCTCAACCTACATTGACATGAGGTCTGGTATTAGCCAGGCAGGGTAGAATAATGGAAAAATGCTTTTTTGAACCAAAGCAAGAACGGACATTGAGAGTTGAATGCTGTAAGATGTGATTTTGAAATGCAGCGTCTTCATTATATAGTCATCAGGCGTCCTCTTTTGTGCAATATAACTGAGGAAATAAAACCGCATTCGTGCATCGGGTTACCCAATTAGTGAGTGTGTTTTGTCTTTTGCTAACTCCGACAGTGTGTCTTCAGCAGTTGGAATTTTGCTTTGAACTCTTTTTTTCATCGCTGCCTGCAAGTCGAGTTTAAAGGTCTCATATTGTTCACTTTTCCTTTGTTTATTTGAAGTTTTGATCCCTAACAAGATATATTTGAGGTTTTCAGAACCAAATATCATCTCCATATAGTTTTACATCTCCTCTCTAAAGCTTCTCTTTGGACTCTAGATAAAACATGTCTTTATTGTTTCTGGCTAATTAACATTATTGAGCCGCTCCTATGGCACATTTTGTGTAGTTGTGACATCACAACTTCATGTAAATCCTGGTCGCTGAAGACTATTTTCTCTTGAGTAGTGAATGCTGTTTTTATACCAGCCAGATATATGCCCCCACCTTGTTTATCTCACTTGCCTTTTATAATTAATATTTAACCTACTACCTTAAGCACATTACGATCCAAATAACCATGTCTGTGTTGGCTGCTGCACAAATGATACCACGCTGCTGTAAAAGTGATAAGTATATATACTGATAGCTAAAGTGTTGCATGTTATTCTCAGGTACTTCTTCATGATTTAGGAGTGAAACAGTAAAGCCTAAGAAGACAGGATCACAGGGAAGCCTTAGTTTTACTCCATAAAGATGCAGTAACTTCATTCACTTCACACTTTCTTGAACAGTACTTGTCTCTTTCTCGATTACACCTGGCATTAAAAAAGCAAATTAAACCAAAAAAAACATGATATAGATAAACAGAGAGAGGCGCTGTGTGCATTCATGCATGCGTCAGTATCAAATGGTAATTAACGTTCTGTGTCTTCTACACATCTGAAAGGTCACACACAGACACACACACAGACACACACACACAGTCCAGGTTCATGCAGTGAAATCGTTCAGAGCAAAGCAGCTGTTCTCCCGATAAATCCCGAGCTCTATTATGTCGAGCAGCACAACCTTTCCCGGTGATTTCTTTATCGCGCCGCTGTACTGATGCGCTGTGAAGTGTTTTCTTTAACGACAACAAGAGTCACCCAAGACACATTGTTAATGCAGGTGTGAACAGCCTGGCAGCCAAACTCCTGCCAATTAAAACAGAGGGCATTTGAAGGAATTAAACAATGTGTTATCCTGTTATCCTGCACACACACACACACACACACACACACATATATATATATATATATATATATATATATATATATATATATATATTATAGTTGCTATTCAGTCTGAGGAATGAGTTTTGCTGGCAGCTCAGGATATTTAATTAACGGATTCAGGGCAAGAACCTTCAGAATTAATTTTTTTACACAATCTCAAATTTAAAAGCTTGTGAATAAAAGTTCAGTTCCATAAAGCTGTCACTTATCTCATCCGTGCTAGGTGTTAGAGGTAACACATTTTGAAACGTAAAACCGAGCTTATTTAATTACTGGTCCATCACAAACCGAGGCCCATTGTTATTTACACTACACGCTCGCGGTTTTATTCATTAATTTGTTATGAGGAAAACTTTCTATTCGTTTACTGTAACATTGGCAGTTAAAATATGCTAATGCAGATTGCAATAGCAACAAAAGCACAGTAATTAACTGTTGAAGTAAATTACAGTAGTAAAAAACTGTAATATGCTGGCAACAGTGTGTTTACTGTAATTTTGGATTTGTTACAGTGCCTGACAGCCTCCATTGGCTTTTCATTATGAGAGTTAGCTGCTATGATTGCTTTCTTTGGTTACATCTGTTCTTCTTACTGAGACAAACCTTGAATTACGTGATTATCCTTTTGTTTTATTTTAACAGATGAAGAAGTGACAGGCGGCGTCATGAACCTGTAGGAGTCAGAGGCAGTTCCATTCAGTAGTCAACAGATGTCAGGCTGTAGCTGGATCATTCACATGCAGCATGCTGAAACAAGCCCTCCCAATATTCTAATCAGGGGGATTTATTTCTATCTGCATCAAGTGGCAGGAAGACAGAGCCTATCATGTTTAGAGAATATTTTTTAAAAATATTTCTTTTTTATGATGCGACAATGCTGTGGTTAGAGATTTGTGAGGTTTGGTTACGCCTTTAGAAAACACCGGTACGATGGAAATAGTGGTTTTGGTTAAAATTCTTATTTGAAATGTGGTGCTGGGTTGGATTTATTACTTCCTTAAAATGTATTTGCCTTCATCGCCATGGCAACAGTGAACCAACAAAACAATGGAAATCAGTGAAGCGTGATTTGACTCAATGCAGCCAAAAATGCCAATGGATAAAGGGTCCAGGAGATGCAGTTTCTGGCTGGACCACGGCCTCATGGTTCCATGTCCCACGCCATTATAGACGAGTCCTATTGGTGAATCTGAGTCATGGACAGTGATATAGCCCTATACTAGCACTTTGGACTTTAGCTTCCTACAGAAAAGTGCATTAAAACCAATATTTGTAAGTTAGGACCCAACCCGCCACCTGTAAATACGGAAATTTTTCACCTTATATTGACATCATCAGAAACGTGCCACTTCTCCAGGTCATAACTACCCGGTGGATGGCGTCTGTCACTCAAACTGAACCTACTGTGTCATTTCTCTTGGGCCCTTCTTTCACACACACACACACACACACACACACACACACACACACACACACACAGCGGGGGCTAGCAGAATACATCGGGATCCTTCAGAGGACGGGCAGAAGGTTTCCCCCTGCTCTTCTGTGATTAATGTGCTGGGGGCTGGAGCCAAAATGGAGGGTGGGCCAGTTTGCAGCCCACTAATGAGGCGATAATGGAGAGGTGGGCGGTCGGGTCTGCCACCCAGCGAAATGGTGTGAGCGTGGCGGGGTAAGGTTTTGAGAAGCATGCGGGCAGGCAGGCTGGCGAGCCGCGTGTTGTTTCCTCAGTGAAAAGTTGGGAATGGTAATGGCGGGGGAAGGCGGCTGCTTACATCGATTTCCACAATGAAATAGACGGTTGCTTGGTTTGCCTCGAAGCGAAAATCAGAGCAGCGGTGAGAACATCACACTGACTGCACGTGTTACAGCCGCGACGAGCAACGGTTACTTTGCCTGTGAGATGATGGTGTGTTTTGACTGACAGTGATTGCTGGGTTTGGAATAAAGAGGATTGTTGGCCCACTGAAGCTGGAGAAGAAGCAACAGTGCATTAGAGTGACTGTAAGCTGCAGTACAGAGTCTTTTATATCATGTGGGGGTAGATTTCTAATCAAAGAAGTATTTGTGCATGACTCATTGAGTGTGTAACGCCGCTGTAATCACCTTCTCACCACCTAAGTTCAGTGACTTTCTTTGTTTTTGCACTTAAGTCTCAAAGAAAGGTACTACCGTAAACTCTGTGCGTTACGTAGTGACTAATCTAAATCCAAAACACAAGAGTGGGGCCATAAAAATATTATGCTGCATTACCGAATGTTTTTTTTATGCTGTTGAAAGGTTGCTCACATCACTAAAACAACAGTAAAACTGTCACATAATTATATGGCCGCTACTTTTCCTCACTGTACGAGGTGGAAACATGTGTAATGTAATCGTTTGCAACAATGCAGCCGTTTTCCCATTAGGAAAAATTATATTACGAAATCTGTAGCGAAGCCACAAAGCATTAAAGCCAGCGTTGAATCAAAAAATACTCTCTTTGTAGTAACTTCTGATCTTGAGCACTCCCCCTGACCAGGAACAAATTCAACGGCCATAAAAGCGGAGATCGTGAGCACTGAAATGTCCAGCCAGAGGAGACTTCTCTGCATGAGTCCTAATGGGATCATTACGTTAAAGGGGCCATATTATAAATAACTCTCTTGTTCAGTGCTTGTGGGATATTTTGGGTGTCTGATGTGCCTAATAAGGCACTAACTGTAAAGTAAGGCCGCCCAGTGAGTTCACAGTGGGCTTACTCGGATTTGAACACCAGCCCGGCTGACATGGTTATCTTTCAGAAGCTCGTACATCTCCATTTTTTTTTTTTACATCTCAAGCTCCAGCAATGACCAATGAACGGAAAAGGAAGTCTGCGACCAGATATCTGCCGGCTGCACCTGATGCACAGATACATTTGTGGCTGCACCCAGAGGCTAATCCGTCACCAGATGATAGGAGATAAGCTCATAGTCTGCTCTCTAACATCAGAAGGGGCTTTGGACCACTATGGACCACTTTCTACCGCTCATTCATGCTGGTCCTACCCATGCGATGACATTGCCACCCACTACATTTTCTGAGTTGTTCACGCCTGAGCAATCTGGAATTTCAGGCTGAAAGCTGCGCCTTCTTGAGGTCGTCAAAGCTGCAATTATTAGTAATTTTTTTTTTTTTTTTTTTACAAGTAAGCCGCCTTCCTGCTGTCCTGCCAAGCTCACCGATCAGAAATGGCATATTGCACAAAGAGGAGGAGCAGTCAGGGGTTTTAAACCCACATTTCAGGTTTGAGGCTGTGAACAGAATCAGAAACTAAAGAGTTAGAGTTATGGCATTTATTGTTTTTAACGGTTTGATGTGAATTTCTGTGATGCTTTTCAACCCAGATGGAGCTCCGTGTGATGATATCGCCCTTTAACATATCCGCTTTTTTAGATTATGTTGGTAAAAGAACATCAATTAACTCTTCACTAACAGACAAGTGATGGGACAAACCACTAATTAGACGTCCCACCTTCTGTGCACATTTCATTTAATAGCAGGATAAATCCTGACATCATCGGGGACGGCGCTCCATGTTCAGGTGGCTGCAGAACAATCCCATAATTATCGGCATTGTGCCGTGGGGTGGGTGGCGGGTGAGGTCAGCGTCTTCCACGCTGTTTGTTGTGCTTACAGTCGCGGAGCAGCCACAGCATTAATTGAGCCTTTATAATGTGTTGGAGTGAACAAAGTGAGCGTTTTCTTTCTATGCTCAACTTCCTGCCGCAGTCAACTTCAAAGATGCTCCCTTATCGTCTTAAACAGACCAGAAAATGATCTGTGTGTGTGTGTGTGTGTGTATTAGGAGAGAGGGGGGTCTGTTTATTTTCTTCCAACTCATCCATGCTTGAAACATTTCTGTCTTTTTTATATATATATATATATATAAAAAAGGAGACTCTCAGCATCCCTATTCCGGCGTAGGGGACCAAGTAAATGACAGCATCCATCTGAGAGACTTAAAGTCCCTTCCATCGCCCCGGTGCCTGAAGGCTTTTTTTTTTCTTGTGTGCTGCAAACCTCAATTTATGTGCAATTTCTTGTGTACTTTTTTCCCCCCTCT
Organism: Eupleurogrammus muticus; assembly: GCA_036785175.1. NCBI lineage: Eukaryota > Metazoa > Chordata > Actinopteri > Scombriformes > Trichiuridae > Eupleurogrammus > Eupleurogrammus muticus. Next base: position 15,051,192 of record JAYKQN010000020.1, read on the forward strand.
TTGTACTTTTGTGTTTCGGCGTAAAAAAGATGAAATACATCATCGCACTGACCTGGGGGATGAAGAACGAGTGCGTAAATCGGCGTGTGGATTAAAAGATGTTTTAAAATTCTGTAGGAAATGATCAGTCAGGGGGGGGGGGTCTCCGTCTTGTCAATTTATTACAGTGCTATAGATTCACGTGTTTTACATAATGGGCCGTTTACCATGCTATGAATTCACAAATAAGGACTCCTCTAATAAACTATTTTACATGAACATAAATCTGGATTAGAAGCCGTGTTTGTGACAGGTTCCACTCCACTACATCTCTGATGTTTTCCACTTTTTATCTCTATGTCTCGACTTCCACAGGGTCTCCCAGTTCCCCTGAAATATTTGCATAATGTCCTTTTGAAGTGCGGGATTATAAATTATCGAATTCAACAGCAGGGATTAAGTTCTTCCAACATTTGCCTTTTCAGGCTTATTCACTGAACTTCTCCTATTAGATGTATTGCCTTTATAATAAACTTACTGCTGAATTATCCTCTTTTTTTTTTGAATATCTCACTAAACTGTAGGACGTATGTGTTCATTTCTAGCAGTCTAATTGTCCTGTTTTAGCTCAGAAGAAGGATTTCTCTTTGAATTGTGTCTCCCAAAGTTTTTCTTTGTATTCTTCGCCTAATGAGTTAAATTTCTTTGTATGGATATTTTTCTTTGTTCTTAGAAGGCTGGTTTATGTGTATGTGCCTGCACACACACATACACACTTACACACAATCAATAACTTGTGTGTATGATTTTAAAGTCCATTATCTGTATTATATTCACTTGTTTCTCTTTTTTTTTTTTATTTCCTAGACACCTTAGGAAAAGTACCAAAAATTACAATGCAGTAGTTTTTACTATTAGTCTGCACAATGTGTTTCTCTCTCACATGTATTTAGTGATTTAGTGATGAAAAATATAATATACTATAACACAGTTAGCAAAATAATTACTTTTACTTTTTTAACCTTTAAGCACATTTTGCTGATTATAGTTCTGTACTTAAGTAACATTTTCAATTTAGGAACATTAATCCTTATCGAGCACTATGTGACAACACTATTTCTACCTTTACTCGTCTAAAGGACCTGAGTACTTCATCTACCACTGCATTTCACTTTACAGATGAGGCAAGTACTGGCATTTAGTAAATTGCTAGAAATCAATTTCTACTTTTGATAAATTATCAAAAGATTCACCTCAGTGGAAAAACCATTTGCTGCCACAGCAAGTTTCTGACTTCTGTCAATGAGGTCAAGATTTTATGGGGCTGCTGGTCACTAAAAAGGCATTTTAAAGGTCAGATGCTGTAGAACGTAAGACTTTCCTATACATATACATAAATCTAATAATGCCTAGGTGTAATTTAAAAATGGAGGGTCACAAGGGTCTGGGAGCATTTCATTAAAAACTAATTTTACAGTAAAAATGTATATAAATTAAAAAGGGAGTGATAAAACAACTATAAAATGGTCAAAATAGTGCATATTTAAAAATACAGTAATTAATTCATAAATTTAAAAACTATTTAAAAGGCAGCTCAAACAGACAAATAAATAACTGGATTCACAAATGGAATGTAGAATACAGATTTTAATTAGGCATTCATAAGGACACATTATCCAACCCTTTCCATTCTCATTTCCATTTAAGCAGCACTTTGTGCTTGTTTAGCAGATCTCTGAACATGAACTATTTATTGATGGATTAATTAGTCACTTTAAAGACTCATTTGACTTAGTTATTCATTTATGAAATGTTTCACTATGTTTAATTCCCCTGACCGTTCTGGTCCCTATCGCATTTCAAAATGTTCAACAACCTGTGTTCGGAAACCGTGAAATGAGGCGTGGACGGCCTCCGTGTGGTTGTGATGTCACAACCACACAGTCATCCCTTCATCCACTGCCATTTAATCCTGCCAAACAGATGAGAGGTTTATTAATATTCAGACAGAAACCAACCTGTTCTTTCTGGAGCTGCAGAGAGGAGATATGACCGATAAATATATTTATTTGGTGACATCACAACCACGCAACGGAACTTATGGGGCCTTCAAGACTTAGGCTCAGATTTCCAACAATGTCACATTGGGTCAATACTATTGACTAAATGTTGAAAGGTTATGAATGTGGTCGGTGGGTGTTTATTTTCCTTGTGCTCACTGTCAGGCCAGTTTTATGCTGCAACCGGCTTTTCTGGTTTGATCACGCCCCTACGCACGCGCACGCACGCACGCACGCGCGGGCAGGTATGCAGGTCTGTGTGGTACAGTATGTGAGCTGTGGCTGCAGCTGAGAGCGGTTCAGTATTACGGCTTAAGTCCTCTTGGTGACGCTCTGCTGACATCACTGATATTCCCCACTCAGCTCTCCGCATCGCACACACACACACGGAGAGCGCAAACACACACACGGAGAGCGCAAGCACGCGCGCGCGCACGCACGCACGCTCCGTCCGTCCACACTTTGTTTCCCTCTCGGACGCGCGATCCCCCGGAGCAGCGGCGGCTACCTGTGCGCACTGCGGCCGGCCCACACGGGGAGGGGTTTCACTCTTCCACTCATTAACAGATCCAAAGGAGGAACTCAACACGGTTCAGACTGAGGCGAGAAGCGGAGGGGGGGGGAACAAACACGCGCGCACACACACGGATAAGGGGGGGGGAAAGAAAAGGAGGAAAAAAAAAAAGACGCAACTTGGCTCATTCCAAACGGACTGGCTGCGAACTGAGCTCGGAAGTTTCTTTGGCCGATCGGAGACGGAATATTTGGGAGCGCGGCTGCCCCACGGAGCGCTGTGGTGGATATTTACGTCCACCTCGTCTCCCGTTGACAAGAATGGCGAGAGATTACGCGGCGCCCCGCAGGCTCTGCCCGGTGAGGAGCGCCTGGCTGGCGGCGGCGGCGATCCTCCTCGCGGCTCAAGGTAAGAGACGCCGTTCGATCACCTCTGAACGCCTGTTCGCCGCCGCTCCGTGCGCCCTGCGCTCCGCTGCCGCGTCCTGCCGCGGCCGCGGCTGCGTGTTTCGCCCTGTCACGTCTTGTCTCCTCTCCGGCGGCTGCGTGGTGATTTCTCGCGGAACCTGTTGTAAAACTTTATTGTCCGAGGCGTCCTCTCCGTGCGCGGAGTTACGCCATGACACGCAAGGTGTGGCTCTCCGGGCTCGTCGCTGTTCATGCCCCCGCGGCTCCGGGCGGCAGGTGACTGCACAGGGAGCGTAATCCGCTCTGAGCCGCGGACACAACCCTGCAACACGGCTGACCTGTAATCTGTGTTTACCTGTCGGGACGCGGCGTAGGGAAGCGGTCTGATTGCTGAGAATAACGTCAGAAATTGCTCCTCGTTGTCCTAATGCAACAGGGTGGCGGGGACGCGTGTCAGCAAGTCACCACAATGACTCCCCAACAATTAGTCCTCCTCAGAAATACACAGGCCTCTTATAATAAAAGGCAGACCTACAGATGTCAGGTTGACTAACAACTGTATATGCAAATGAGATAAAATACAGACATTAGGGTTAGATTACTGTCTGATTTTAGAGACAAATATATATTTGGCCAACATCATGTGAGTAGAGCCTTACTACTATTAGTCATTTTACTAACCAACTATTCACCTAATTTTCTGACAACTCTCTGTATAGATTAGAATGTGGATTTCCACAGAAAGGGCCACTTTACATTTAATGGTTATGCTCGTCTTGTTTAAAGGAAAAAATCATATAAACCCACTAATCGGTGAACAAATCCTGAGCTAAGACCAAACAGTGATTAGTCAACTATGAGGGGGAATTTAACATTTAAACCCTAAACTATGAAAAACAACAATTTCTCTGCAATATAAGCAGATACAGATAGATATGAGAGAAGCTGATGCATTTGCTGATATATCCATCGAGCTCTGCTGTGATGTTAGTGTCCAATGATTTGCATCAGGAGGTAAACGTACCTGTATTTCAGCAACACAGAATTTAAAAGTCCACAGCATCCTAATTGCATCACTCTGGGTTTATAGTAGTTCAGCTGGGCATCGTAAAACGTCATAAAGTTTCTGAAAGGTGACAGATAGGCGTGATTGATACTTAACAGGTTTCGATATAAGCCATATAATAATTACTGTAATTTGACTGGGGATATTGATGGGGATATTGAGGAAATATTGACATTGATAACAAAAGTAGAGGTGTAAATAAACTTGCGGTTGCCATAGCGACGCTTCGCGTCCACAAGTGAAGATTACAGTGATAGATGGCCAAGATAATCATAATCACAAGCTCCGATAACATCGCTAAAAGGCACTGCTGAGTAACGCGAACGGGCTCCAACTCCCAGCAGAAACGTTTCTCCTCCCCCTACCGCCCCCCCAACCCCCCCTCCCGCCTCAACTGGGACCGGCCGCAAAATTTCATAACAGCAGGCAGTCAGGCTACAGTGATCGGGATAGAAATCTGCAAGCCCGCTTCTGTCAGCGCGAATCTGTCAGCCTGTTGTTTTCACCTGGGTGTAACCAGTATCATCTGTCAGAGCTGTCCCCAAATTGTCACAGAAGGTAGAAAGAAGACGGGTCATTATGGAGCCCGGGAGATCCGCCGTCCCCCGTGTGTCGCCGCGCCTTCCGAGACGTGGCTGCGAGATCAAAGTGGATGGGAGGGCGAGCTGCTCCGAGGCCGCGAGCCTGCACAGCCCCTCTGCTTTGCATTTTTGCTGTCGCATCTGTTACATAATAGGCGCCGATGGGAACGGATCTCACTGACTGTACAAGGCAGGAGGAAGGCACCTTGATTGGAATTTTTGCTTAGTGATTCTTTATCTTCACGGATCACTAATTTTTTTTCCCCCTCCCTTTCCCTGCCACTCACCCCACACACCACACGAGGAGCGCGGCGCTAGAGACCCCGGTGCTGTAAGGCATGCAGCTCTGGTTGAGGATGACAGATGCTCTGCCGAGACCCCGCTACATTAGGCCTATGCTGTTAAAAACGCTGTCAGGATTGTCATGACCACATCCCCACAGGTTATGAATTAATTTCTGGGAGCGGCAACACAACTGTCTTGTCAGAGGGGGAAAAAAAAAACCTTCCACAGTCACATCTCAGCTACTTAAACCTGTGACTTACTGACACAGGACCGCCCTGGCGTGTACAACACTCCATTGAAACAGTTGAAGGTGGGTTGGTGCGTGCGTGTGTGTGTGTGTGTGTGTGTGTGTGTGTTTTCATAAATTGATGAGTAACCTTCAGTGAAATGAGTTTCGAGGATGTGATTCTGCAGCGATGATCCTGCGCTGAAATGTCAATGATGCAACAAGTCCTCGGAATTAGACGGCGGCGCGGGTCGTTTGACCGCGAGCGGTGCGCTGGAGTGCTTTCTAATCAGCCGCCTCCATCAGCGCTAATCAGCCCGACCGAGCTGCCGCATCCAGGGACGGAAGCATATTCCGATGCTTTGCTTAGGTCGATGTACACAAGTATTAGCAGCAAAATGTACCTAAAGTCAACACGAGGCCACAATTTGAGCTCAATTTGAGGTAAAAGTATTGGTTTATTCCCACTTCACATTAATAATACGAAGCATCGGTGTGTAGCAGCGTGTTTCTGCTGGAGGTGGAGCTGGTTTCAACTATATATGTTCGTTTGTTTAGTCCAGTGGTTCCCAACCAGCAGATAAATATGTGGGGCCGTGAGATGATTATTGGGACTTTTCTCTAATCATTGATTTTTGGTGAGATATTGGATCATTTAGATCTTCTTTGAGATAAATCCATATGACTACACACTGCAGTTTGTAAGACTTAAAAAGACTAAAACTAAAGCTGTCAGATAAATATAGCGGACTAGAAAGCAGAATATTTCCAGCTTTATACTCGAGTACAGTATTACAGAATATGGAAATTTCCTGAGCTGCAGCCCTCCTCTGGGCCGTAATTACTGCGGCCACAAGATGGCGTCTGTCGCCGGAAACCGGGCGGCGTGGCGCAGGTCGCCGGCTGACATCACGACCTATTGTGTCGTTTTCCTTGGGAGGACAATCTCGAATGATGATGAGGCCCCTCGATGGCGCGCTGGAAGACGAATGGCTGATTAGCTTATCACTTGGAGAGCAGGCGGCCGATGATTATCGCCCTCAGAGCAGCGCGGCCTGTTTAGTCTGATTCGAGAGCTTTTATTAATGACTCGTTTTGTGCCGCGCATTACGCCACGTCGCCATTTGCCGTCCCTGGTCTCTGGTTCGGAGAAGAAGGTTGTAATGAGGAAACCTTGGAACCAATCATTAGTCTTTTTTAAAAACCCAAATAATCAACTGAAGGCTGAAGTACCGATTTTCTATTCATCAAATATTTACTGATAATGTTTTTTTTGCTGTAATCTGAACAAGCACAGAACTCAATACATTCATCTTTGAGCCGCAGATAGTTTAGTGTGCTTTTGGCTTTTGGGCAGTGGTACTTTTATTACATTTTTTTCCCTTTGCACAATGTTTTAGTTGATTAATTATTGGAACAAGCCCAGAGGCGAAAAATTGCCACCCATTATTTCATAAGTACAGGACAGTTTGTATAAAAGGATGCCCATTTTCTCAGTTTAGCTTTTTTTTTTTCCACTTTGCATGAATTCTATTGCAATCCCGAACAGTCCGTCTGGCCCCAGGGTGAAAATGATTTTGAGCCTCTAGCACCTTTAAGAAAAAAAACAACAAAAAACAGTCTGTGGTGCAGAGGTCCCAGTCCTATTGTGGCTGATGGCAGATAGACTAAATGTCAGGAAGTGTCTCAGGAGAAGCAATGTGTGTTTGTGTGTGTGTGTGTGTGTGTGTGTGTGTGTGTGTGTGTGTGTGTGTGTGTGTGTGTGTACCTGTGTCTGTGTGTGTGTGTGTGTGTTATAGGAGGGGTCGGCAGTAGCCTTATATCCATCAATGTATTTTTATTTTGAAGTATCACATTAGAAAAGGTTGAGCTGAAATGGCAAAATTCACCTTTGCAGACCAAGTTCTGGTTTAGTGATTTTTTTTTGTTGAACTCACTTTCTGAATCTAAATGTCTTTCTGTGCATGATTTAAAGTTTTTAAGAAGTTTAAAAAAAAACTCCCTATTTAATTAACATTGGATCTAAGCATTCAAACTTCATCCCTTCACCTTAACTTTTTGTCACATTATAACATATTACATTATAACTAGTGATGCACGATATATCGGCCAACCGATATATATCGGCCGATATGTCACGTTTTTTAACTTATCGGTATCGGTCCGATATCAACAAATTCTGGCCGATATGTCAACAATTGGCAGAGGTAAACCGCTACAGTTAGTTGGGTCACTGTCTGCGTGTCTCTCGGCGACGCGCTAAGCTAAGCTAGCTGGTCCTAGCGGGCTCCTCCATCACATCGCATCGCCCGAAAAGACAAAAAAAAATGCGCGGAACGTTGCTCCGGGTGTCGGACGCCGTCCTGCCGCCTTCTCGTCGGCGGCCGCGGCGGAGGCGGAGGCGGCCGCTGTCTTTTCGGGCGATGCGATGTGACGGAGGAGCCGCTAGGACCAGCTAGCTTAGCGCGTCGCCGAGAGACACGCAGACAGTGACCCAACTAACTGTAGCGGTTTCTCCCAGCGGGCTCCTCCGTCACATCGCATCGCCCGAAAAGACAGCGGAACGTTGCTCCGGGGTGTCGGACGCCGTCCTGCCGCCTTCTCATCGCCGGCCGCCGACTTCGCCGCCTTCGCGGATCTCCACCGGGTCCGCTCCGCAGTACTTCCTCTAACCACATGACAGTTTTACAGTGAGCCTTCCTTTAAATAAAGAGCACTGTTGTGCTTTTCAAATGTACAGTATTTTTTCTGGTCTGTACTAAATTTGTGACACTACAGAAAGCGTTTTTTCTCTACATATATCGGCAGTGACTGCCGATATGTATATCGGATATCGATATCGGCCGAAATTTTCACATCGGTGCATCCCTAATTATAACATAAAAAAATATATACTATTGGAAACGCAGTTTAATAATTTCATCAAAATGCGGTCCAATATTAACAATGAAGCTCTCATTAAATAACTACAACAAAAACCCACGTTGCTGGGTGGACCAGAAGCTGCTTGGGTCCTGACCTGCAGTTACACCCAACCTTGTATGTCAACGGCTGTTTCTGGTGAGACACAGGACGCTAATCATCCCCCTGAGATACTGACCGCTGATGAGCCTATTAATGAGTCACGTCCGCGTCCCAAACTGCCGAGAGACGGCGGGCGCCGCGTGCGTTGGCGCCCATCTGCCTGTCATTGTTTGGGTTTGTCGCGTGTCTCCCGAGGCAGGCGATTTGGTGACTCACCCAGGCGACGCATTACGAAGCCCCGCTGCTGTGGAAGAATAACTTTTCCTCTTAATTACAGCCTTTTTCGCTGATTAATTGACCAGCTCACTCGTCGTGCTGCATCGCCTTGTGCGCTGTGATTTTTTTTTTTTTGCCTGCATAAAAATTGTAATTTTCACTTGTGGCTTTTTTTTTTTTTTGTGTGTGTGTTTTTTCCTTTTCTTTTTAATCAATCAAGGATTAATGAGTTCATGACTTCCCACAATTTGGGCCGATGAGGGATGGACTGCGAACTTTTTATTGCAGGGTCTGGCAAAATTCTGTCTGCTTATTGATGATCCTTTTAGTTGTAAAATCCACAGTGCAGCCATGGAGGTAGAAGCTGGTGGATCATTCGTTTTCATTGTCAGTTCAGTACGGATAGGTACGGGTACGGTTTGGGTCTGTAATGGACATCCACCAGCCTGGTGGGTTGCTGAAAATTATAAAAGGAACTAGGACAATCGGGTAATGGGCAGGACCATTTTGGATGAAGCAATTTTCATTTTGTTTGTTGTGCAACCATGTGTGATGTGCATGTATTTTTTTTGGCTATCATTAGGGGCAAAGAGGTTGGACTCCATCAGTCTGGCTTGCTGAGAATTCATGAAGCAGGTTTTAATTCATCACTCTGGCTGCCAAGAGCCAGCAAGCATGTATCTGCACTTGGTCAGCGTTTTTTTTTTTTTTTTTCATTCCACTTGGGTGGAAAACGGGTTACTAAGCGAATTCCAGATCACATTTGTAGGAATAAACCGTATCACGGCCAACATCTTGGCATTCCTTAGTGATTCTTTAGCAAACAGGTGTCAGCGGGAAGAGGGATTACCAAGCGTACCACCAGGAACAGGCCCATGAATCACAATGGGGCTGATCCAAGGATGGCCAGAGGAAGCTTTCCCTTCTTTTTCTTCTTACTTTCAGCTTTCAAGGTCCATTCTGTTTCCACTGCGTCATGACTGGCTCTGCCGATCACTCTGCCCCCCCCCCTTCCCCTGGTTTTGACTTTTCCCGCCATGCAAAGTAAGGGAAAACCTCCAAGCTTCATTTTCTCCGTTTCCCCATTCTTTCAGTCGTCCCTTTCTCTCCCTTGTTCGGCCTTTTTCTCCCGCGCTCTGTTTTTGTCTCGTTCTTTTGCTCACAGCCCTGTTTTCAGCTGCCCTGGCTGCCTGCCGCTCACTGCAGCCCCCGAGTGGGGGCCCTTTTGTTGGAACGGCTTTCGCTGGAATTAAAAGAGGGTGCCAGTAGCCCCCCCTGCCGCCACCACCATCACCCTCCCCCGTCTTCCTCCATCCCTCCAGTCTCTGAGTTTGTCTCATTGTTTAGAAAAGAGAGGGAGTGAGAGGCAGAGACGTGTGGTGGGGGGGTGGACGATCCAGAAGTGTAACACTGTTTAGACAAGACGCGCTGCTCTATCTCCGTGTGTGTCCCGAGTTCACCCGCGTCCACAGACCACAGACAGCGGCGTCCATCCATCCTCTCTTTCCTCTCCAGATATCGTCCACCAGTGACAAAAATGGAAATTGCTTCCGCCATCTGCGGAGTGCAGCGATGGGTCAGGCCGTGATGCGACTTGGTGACATTTCTTGTTGTACCCATGTGGGCAATTAGTAGGTGCAGTAACACGCTTCACTTGTATCATCATAGAGACTTTAGCCAAGCTTTTTCCGGCGACAGCTTTATGTGTTCTGGAGGTCCGTCTGTCCCATTCCCCTGAACGTGATATCTCAGCAACGCCTGGAGGGGATTTCATTACATCTGGCACAAATGTTCACTTGGACTCCAGGATGAACTGATTTAGAATTTGGCGGTGAACAGTTAAAGGTCCATTTTTTTTTTTGCCCATGCTGGGAATTATTGTTTGAGGACATGCATCAGAAACATTTTTTGGTGTATGCCACCTACCTACCAGCCTGCTAAGCTCACCGATCAGAAGCGGCACATTGCATGGTGGGTAGCGGTAACGTGTTCTGGAGTCCAGGACTAGTCCGGGCCAAGAAGTGCAGTCAGGGGTTCAAAACCCCCAAGAAACAGCACGTCCTTCATTTGTCAGTGTCTGAGGCTGCAGACGAACATCAGACACCGGTGCTGTGCCAGACATATTTGCTTTAACGGTGTGACGTCCGTTTCTATGACGCTTGTGAATGTTGTTGTGCACTGAAACTTGATTTGAAGGAAATCGTGAATGAAAATGTTCAGCCTTCAGCCGTGAGCAAGGTTTCTATAAAAAAAAAAAACACAAAAAATATCCTCACTTTTATCCAACCGATTATAACTAACATGCTACTCCAGTAGATCCTTCATAAAATGAAATGGCATTTAATGCAGCACTGTGGCCGATTTAGAATAGGATAGCACTTCCAGAATTTTCAAACTCATGACCCACTTGAGAATCTCCAAAATGTTCACAGCCCACATAAACAACATGGCCGCCAAACATTGTGTTCTTGCCATAAAAGTCAATGTGTGGTGTCAGGATTTCATCCCCCCCCCTTTATTTTTGACTTTCTAACAGACTTTTAATTTGCATTATGGCGTTAGAATTGTTTTACTAATGAAATAAATATTTAGCAGCTCATATACACTATAATGCATTTAATGGACTGTGGCCCTGCAGGTTGTGAAACCACTAGAGGTTTTTTTTCCTGTATTTGAACAAACACTTTAAAAGTGTTGTGGTGTCAAGGATTTGTGAAACAGATGAGATGAGTAGTGGTTGGTAGTGGTGGCTGTGTGCCTCTACACAAACATGTTTAAATGTGTCTTCCTATTCAGCAGAAGAATAAGTCAAGGTTCAGTACATTTTGAGGCCATTTACCTGTGAGCATCAAGTTGGTGGAGGTCAGCAAACGCAGCGAGTAATAGAAGGCACGGCGCGTTTTTAGAGCTTTTTCTAAATCCCACAACCTCCTCCACTGCCTCGCCATCTTTTTTTTTTTTTGCGGCTTTTTTGGTGGTCTTATCCCGTTCTGTCCCGTGATTGGCTGGATATTCAAGGCTTTTTCATCGCTGGGGATGAAGTCACTGAAGGCCAAGTAAGATCAAACAAATGAATTTCCTGTCCCGGTTCAAGTGCTAACACTAGAAAGGCCAGGCCATTGTCAATTGTCTCTAAAAGTGCCCGCTACTATTCCCAGAAGTGCGTTCTTTGCGAACCTTTCGCAGCAGATATGAATAATCATGCAGGGAAACCCAGTTATTTATAGTATCCGTGTTCTGACAGCTTGTTGGCCTTTTTCTTTGACCTGCACCCAAACCGATTAAACTTTCTGTAATCTGCTGCAGAAATGCAAACAAGCTCTACCTTATCTGTAAACAAAAACGTGGGCAATCTTAACGTCTCCTTCTGGAGTGAAATGAGGAAACTCAACACCCCACTGAGGTAACGTTAATGGAATTTGCAAAGAAGAGAGAGCCCATCGATTTATCTCTAGCTTCCACATCCATAAATAACCGTCCCGCCCTGCGTAGCCCGGAGCCCGTTAGCAACAAGTTGTGGAGGTCAGCATATACAGGCGGCCGGCAGGGAGGGAGGGGGGCGAGGCTGAGTCTGTATTGATGAAGTGCTGAACAAAAACCCAGCCAGAGATCAGGAGTAATGCACGGTACGCGATCATCTCTCACCCCTGTTGGCATCACCTCTCGTGCACATGCGTGTCAGCGGGCAGGCGTGTAGATCGGCCCGGGTTCCGCTTTGACAGCGTCGCGTCTCATTTGCATACGGCGAGCTAACATCGCTCCTCTGGGCTCCTCGCCGTTCACAAGCGACTACTGTTCACCCGGCGGCGCGTTTCTATGCGAGTCACATGCGCGTTTTCGGAAAAAAAACAAAAAAAAAGAGAATACCCGTGTCATTTAAAGTTGCAGCCCATTTACTAACCGGCTCTTTCTGGAGTACGATTCCTCCAATCATCCGGCAACACACGCCACATGTAATTACATTCTGTTTTGTTGTCATTTTTCAATATACGACCTGTGGTTATTTTAAACGCCGCCTTGAAATAAGACGGCCGTCCTGGCGAACAAAGCAGCCGCGGTTAAAAAGACACGTCAGGCGGCGTGTTTTTCGGGGATTATTTGCTGGCATGACTGACAAATGGTGCTGCAGTATCAGATGCTGCAGAATAATGAACAGCGGTAAATACACGCTTCCGTGTGCACGCATCAACATGGACGGAAATGGAGAAGAAGACCCTTTCTAGGCAAGAGACATTGGAAAAAAAAATCATTCAACACAGGATATAATTACAGAAATAGACACAATAACATTAAACATGGGAATATATTATTAAAATATAAAATATATATACCTTACCTATCACGACTTTTGGGATTTTCGGTTATTTAGACAAAGCCAAGATGAGGATGAGCCGTGCTAAACATGGTGAAAAGTTCCAAAACTTCTTTATGTTAAATATTAAAGCTGCAACAATTAATCAATTGGTGTCAACCTATTACATAAATCATCAACTATTTTGATAATCAATAATCAATAAGAGCTATTCTAAATAAGGAAGCGTTCACATTTTTTGCTTCCAGCTTGTCTATAGAGCCATTGTTTGGTTTGTCCATTCTGCAGAAACATGGCGTGGAGGGACCTGCTCCCCATGTAGATAGAAATGTAAGGCAATAAAAACAAGAATTCCCACTTTGATTGAATTATAAATGAAATAACACATGTATTCCACTCCTGCCAAGTACACATTGTAACTTTTTTAAAATGATGAGTCCTTCAAAAACATCACCACCTGTTCCTCTACCTCCTGCAGAGCCTAGAAATAATGGTTCACTTGCTCCCAATGCATCTGTTTGGTAGAAACATGAGGAGCTACGTTAGGTTGCTTCATCCCGGGACACAGGACTGTCCATGCGACCAAAGACGCTCCGTTCTATGCATCTTCAGTGACTTGCAGGTTGTCGTCCACTCACATCATTCTGGAATCTGGTATTTAGCCCGAAATGGCCAAAACAGAGGATGTAACACACAAAGATTAGACCAAGTAGCAATGTGTGAATGTGTGGCCGCATATTGAGTCAGAATTGGCACTCATTTCTACCGGAAAATAAACATTGATGAAACATCCACTGGACCAATCTTTGTTTTAACACCGACCACGCTGGAGTCTACATGCGAATTAGTCCCAGTTTGACTGCCTGTTGCGGACTATATAATTAAACTAGTGGTGTGAAAGCGCCCTGGGTTTTTATTCTATCACATGGATATATTTGTCTGATAAGTCAGCCAAACTGTGCAGGTTGCCCCCCCCCACCCCGTCCCACCCCCAGCTCTTCCTGGCGGCCGCTACTAAACCTGATTAATTGCTTCCGTATCCCTCACTAATTAAGCTGTTGATTGAGAGATTCGCAGAGACAGCTGCAGCACAATGCTTTGTCTTTATCTCCGAGCTTTTCTATCTCGACACGGCGCTGCCCCCCTACGCTCACCCTCCACCCTGAAGGGGGGAAAATAACAACCTCTTTAACTCCTGACTGTAATCTAAAGGAAGGGCACCTCCTCTCTTCCGAGTGGATTTTCTTCCCCGTGAACCCAGAATGAAGTTTTCCCGACCCGAGAGGCTGACGCTCCTCTGACATTAAGCCACTCAGCATTCCAGATGGCGGCGGACATCCGGTCTTTTTGGCACGGGTGATGGACATTTTCATTTGCATGATAGAATGTTCTTTCAAAAGGCAGGATATATTTTCTTCTTTTAATAGCATATCATTGTCAAATGACTTGAGATATTGCCTGGCGCGTCTCTATAGGCCCTGTGGGCTTTCCTCTCGCTGCTCATTTCATTATTTCCCCTCGCTGCTGCTTTTGATGTGTACACTTACCTGTCTGTCAGCCAGAAGTATCTTTGGCTGTCTCTTTCTTTCTCTTTTTTTATTTTTTCATACGCCAGGAACGGGTCCAAGTCCTCCTCAATTAGACCCAGCGAAAGTGAAAAACAGATTAGCGGTGCTTCTGCTTGTAAATATCTACAGCCGAACATCTGTCATCTTGTAAGCGCCGAGGGTCGGGCTAAACGTGGCAGTCAGATGTGTCTGCATAGCCGTTACCAAAACAAAGGCCTGTATTTATTGTGCTTTGTGTTTCTGGTGATTAGAATGATTCACGTTTCTTGGAACGCACCGCGCTAGTGTGATCGTAAGTAATTTCACAATCGCGAGGAGGTCCAGCATGCAGCATTTTTTACTGGAAATGAGAGAGTGCTGATCCACATTCCAGTGGACAGTGTGTGTGTGTGTGTGTGTGTGTGTGTGTTGGGGGGGGTCTGTCTGTCCCTGCTACTCATATCCTCCCTCCATCACAGTCCATCCGCTGTCACTAGCAGAAGGAGCGTGTCAGGCGAGCGCGCACACACCAGGCCGTCTCTGTGACATCTCCTCCCTTCCAGTCTCCCTCCTCCTCTCCTCCCGCGCTGAAATATTGGAAATGGATCAAAGCCAAATGGCACAGGGATTAAATAGCGTGCGTGTCAAAACCCGAGAAATCATTAATAACACAATGTTCTCTTCAGTGGCTCAAAAATTCATTTGCAGATCATCATGCCACCATGAATCCTTCAGAGAAAATATTTGAGAAGATAATATTCCACTGGCTTCTTTAGGGGGGGTAACTCAGAATAGTGTAGTTATAAGTAGGGAGACTGTCATTAGCTCAGTGTTTCCTCCAGCCCGATCAAGGATTTAATCACATTTACAGGTGCAGGGACCTTACTCCACTTCGCCGAGTCATTATTTACAGAAAAAGAAGTTAAAGGCTCAAACCCAGCTACGGAATATAAAACCAATCCTACGGCTGACAAATAATATTAAATTAGGTTGGACACAATAAGGGAAACTGTAGCTGGCAAACAAAGGGAGTGACTGTGTTATTATGAGCCTGTCAATTACGGCGCTAATCTGCTAATCTGCTTGCCACGTTGAAATTGGAATATCCATCCATCCATCCATTTTATTTAAACCGCTTATCCTGTCTCGGGGCTGCGGGGGCTGGAGCCTTTCCCAGCATGCACCGAGAGCGAGGTGGTGTGCGCCCTGAACAGGTGCCCAAGGCGCATGGAATTGCAATATTAAGCTCAAATTGAGGAAAAAAATAAAAAAATATTCCCAAAGTGCTGTCTCTTTTGGGTGCAGAAAGTTCCACACGGAGGTAGATGCACACTGTAAATCTGAACAGGGGCCCACTCATAAAAACCTTGCAGCACACCTTTCTGAAACAAGCGAACGCTAAATCCAAAGCAGCACATTTGTAGTCGTGACCTCGTATAAACGTTAGTCGACTCCTAAAATGAGTACGAGAGGCTGTAATTGAACTGAAATGAGCATCAGTTTTAATACTGCGCTGAACAGGCTGAGCTTTTGACCCTCGGACCAATCACCAGTCTTGTTTTTTGCACTCCTAATTCCACCGAGTTGGAAATTACCACAGGCTTCCACCACGGAAATTTAAACTGTTAAAATGCGACGGTATATGTGTAATTTGGAGACGGCCTCTCGGTCGTCCCGTCCTCCCTTTTTGTGTTTGTGCTTACCTGAAAGGAACTCCATTAACCAAAAGAGTCAGGGAAGGACGGCCGACCCTTTGACCTATCCGGCCCCTCCTCATCCCTGAGTCCATTTCCAGTCGTCCAGGCTTTTTTTTCCTGAACGTGTGGATGATTTCCTAATCTCCCGGGAGGCATGCGGGGATGGGAGTGAAACGCTTCGACTGTTCTCGCCTCCCGCCGGCACGGCCGTCCTGATTGGTGGCAGACGGCTGGATGGAGAGAAAAGGGTGCTAATGAGATGTGCGCCGTCCTTTCATATGTGTCCTCTCCTCATCGCCGGCACGCCGCTTCTCTCCTGCCTCCGTGAGCGTCTCCGCTTTCAGCATCTAGGTTTTTTTTTTTTTTTCCCTTTTTTTCCTCCCTCCGACTGCTGATGTACAAAGTGACCGTGTCTGAACCGGAAAGTTTAAAGCGGCCTGGAATTGAATCAGGCATTTTTTTTTTTCAAAATGAAAGGCAGTGTGAAGGGGAGCGTGTTAATGAGCCGCTTTGGAACATCGCTTGGTCAAGAGAATGAAACTCTGGCCAAAAGGGACGGCGAGGACGGAACAAGGGAGAGGAAGACAAAAAAAAAAGATAGCTAATTAAAGCTAAAGGTAAACGAATCGGCAGATGCCTTTCCAAATGTCCCTAACAACAGTTCAAACAAAGCTGCTTCCGTCCCGTTTCACCCATCATCAACATACAATATGTCCACGCTAACTGCATCAGAATGAGCAGCTTCTGATGTTATAGATCAAATTTGTTGCAGCATCAGTAATAAAACCTCATTGAAGTGGATGTGTGGATTTAAACAAGTCCTAGTGGACCGAGGCCCAAACAATTGATGCTTGGACATGCCGGTGGTTTTGTATGTTTTATGGGCTTTTGATGCTCATCATTGATAGTTTTAATTGATTTCTTTTCTTCCAGCGGGCTATTCATTTTCAAATAATTTGATTGAAGTACATCAAAATAAAACAACATGCCGAGGCTTGAAGCCAGAACATTTCACCGACTTTGGACCAGTCACCAGCTCGGAAATGTTTTTTCCCCTACGTGGTTTCTGGGAATTGAGATTTCGGTAACTTTTCTACCGCAGGACCGTCCTTGTTCGCAGCATCTGTTTCTGCATGTTTGTCCTCTGGGTTTGAGTTTGTTTGGTCTTCTATTTTTTTTATTCACATGACAGCTAGTAAATCCTGCGCTTTACTCAGCCAACTCTTAATTAATTTCATGCAAGCTTTCTGAAATTATTCCATACCACACGGACATGAATGGAGAGTAAAAGCACATAATACCTCATCATAACATGTTTGACCATATAGGTCCTGTTTTTTCCCAGTTATTGTTTCAATAGTTGGCAGTCCTGGAACATTCTCATCAGGCACCATGGGAGATGCGGTTTACACAGGATTGTGCTCTAGATTTGTAGCCGTCACATTGTCTTTGTGTCCTTCCAAGTAGAATGAAGATGAACGTCTCAAACACATCAGGCTGCACAATAGCAGGAATGTGAAAAATAAAAATGATTTAAAAAAAAGAGAACCAATGCATAAATAATTGCAATTAAGGTCAGCCAGTCATTTTCTATACCCACTTATTCCTCATTGGGATCAAAAGGCAGGGATACAGCCCAGACACACACACACACACACACACACACACCAATTTACAATCTCCAATCAACCCAAGCATGTTGTTGGGCTGTGGGAGGAAGCTGGAGAACCCATGCAGCCACAGGGAGAACACAACACTCCACACAGGAAGGTCCCAGCTCAAGGACTTGAACCTGCGACCTTGCCGCTGTGAGGCGTTACCCACTGGTCCACCGTGTCGCCAGCAGCGAATGTAAAATTTGATTGAAATGCATTTTAGAAAACTGCTATGAAAGTCCTAATTTTAATCAGAACAAAATGTGTGGTTGCACAGAAGCCAATCCCAGCAGCGCGTATCACTGCTGCACGACCACTGGTCCAAGATGATACGCAGCATTATGTAATTGCTTGTTGGAGCTACATATGTAACTGGCATGATGGGTTAAATCAAACCAATGAGTGCAGTGTGTGTGTGTGTGTGTGTGTGTGTGTGTGTGTGTGTGTGTGTGTGTGTGTGTGTGTGTGTGTGTGTGTGTGTGTGTGTGTGTGTGTGTGTGTGTGTGTGTGTGTGTGTGTGTGTGTGTGTGTGTGTGTGTGTGTGTGTGTGTGTGTGTGTGTGTGTGTGTGTGTGTGTGTGTGTGTGTGGAGGTAGGGGCCTCCATACAGCCAGGCAGTGCAGAGGGAGAACAGTTTTCTAACCTGCAATAGTTCCGGACTCTGTCTTTTCTCTTGGTTTGACTCGACAGACTCTGGCTGTGCTGTCATCTCGCCGCCGCCGCTATTCTTGCTCCTTCTTCTTTTTTTCTTTTTTAACTGAGATACTGCTGAGGTTAGTGCGCTGTGACAACTCTCAAAGCCTCTGTTGAGTGTCAGTGCACCGGCCCCCTCTCTGCCTGAAAAGGATGAGAAGGAGGGAGGACAGGAGGATTTAAACGTGTCGGCGAGAGGAGCGCGAGGGTCCTAACCTTCCCTCTCCGCTCCTCTCCTTATTCCCGCTCTCTGCCGCGTTTGCTCATGTTTTATTCCCACGACTGTGACCGCCGGCGCGTGCAGACCGGCTGATGGAAGGCGTTCCTACACCAGGGTTTTGCTTCACAATTTGCTCAACTTGGCAATTTGCAAGTGCACGAACGCAGACCCACTCCACACACACACACACACACACACACACTAAATCACCTCTAGGATGAAAACTGCAATTTCAGGCAACGAGGTCTTGAGATCATCAAATCTATAATTCTTTCTTCCATCTTCCTAACCCAGGTTTTGTTTTCATCAACTACTTTCTCTTTCACACGTGTGTACCGCCTCCCTGACTACTTTAATTTAATACTCATTTTATATATTTATACTTTTTTGCTCTACTTTAAGTTAAGACATGAATGAGTGTTCCTTGCATTATAGTTAGGCATTTATTTTTTTAATGGTATGATGTAAGTTTCTGTGATTCTTGTAAATGTTGTGCAATGAAACTTGATTTGAAGACAATCAACAATGGCATTGCAATGGCAACAACATTTTTTCTTAAAAATTTGTATCCTTTTACATGAGACGCGTTTATATGCACTTGCCTGACATCCTTCCGCGTGCACATCCAACCAAACAGGTTGGATGTGCAACCAAACAACAATATCAGCGTTAAGCGGTCACAGAGCTGCGCGGACACGCCGCCATCCACGTGGCGTTCACAAGCGATCACCGCTAACATTTGTCGCCACGCTTGCTCATTAAGTGCGATAGATTTGTACATGTCAGTTTAGAAGTTTCTGGCATCAGGATAGTTTGACCCATAGGGGGAATGCCAATCCTAATACAAACAGGACTGGCATCACGCGGTTTAATTGATCAAAAATGATTTAAACTCCATCTGTTTTATGCAACACACTGACACCAAGGGAAAGGAGCCACTGTGAGCCTTGTAGAGCAACACTAAACATGTCAGAGGAAATGAAAAAGAGGTAACCCTCGCAATTGAATTTGCATTCAGAATTAATGAGCGCGGTGCCATACTTGGAACAAGGCAGGACAAAGAGGAAGAATTTAGCAAGAACGGGACTGACAGCGGCTGGCTGCTAATCCAATAAATGATTGTGTGTTATGAAAACGCCTCACATCAGCGGTGAGATTAAAGTCAGAGGCACGCGTCAGTTTTGATTAATGGGAGGCACGATTAATCAAGTCTGTTTCTCACACACACGGGAACAGATGTGAACACGTGGACTTGTGTGTGTGTGTGTGTGTGTCGCATAAATATTTAACATCCTTTCGCCTGTTGTCCCTGTTTTTTTTTTTTTTTTTTTTTGTGTGCTTTTCTTAGGTGTGGCCATAGACGGGTTAGCGTGGAGATGAGAGGTTTTGTGTTTTCTCTGCAGCTCAGAATAAAATATCAAACACAGGTCCCACATTCATTGACCGTAATCCTCATTCTAAATAAGACGATATTTCAACCTGACTAAGGTGTATACATGCATTTTAAAAATTTGATCATAGTCAGATTAAGACATTAATTAGATTTTCTTGACTGCTGTGTAAAGCTACAGATTGATTCCACTGCGTGTGCTCATTTTCCTATTTTAGGCCGTGTATTTGTCCTTGATTTGACCACAGGTTTGTCTCTGTGTGTCTGAGCCACGCCGTCCGGTCCCAGCAGTTTCAGATACTCTTGGCTTATTTGTGTGTGTGTGTGTGTGTGTGTGTGTGTGTGTGTTTGGTGCGTTGTTATCTGCCAGCTGCAGTGGTTTGATCTCCTATCAGCGCAGGTTACTGCAGCGGCTGCGTTCACACATTCCATCTCCATATATGGGCTCCAGCGCAACAACGTGAATGAGCCAGGCCACAGGCTGCTTGGATCTCTCCCCTCCTTCCCTTCTCTCCTGCAAACTTCTCCCTCCTCCTCCCCCTCCTCCTCCTCCCCCATCTCCTCGTCATTTCAATTCCCATTTTTCCCCCCTCATGATATTCTCTCCGCTCTCACCTGAGCTCCACAATGCGCCCCCCCCCCCCTCCTCCTCCTCTCCTCCGTTTGCCGTTCATCTTCCCTCCTCCCCTCCCCTCCTACTTGGCATGCATCTCTCCTCCCCCTCCTTCTCTTTGTTATTCTTCTCCTTTCCCCTCACCTTTCCTCCTCATCATCGCCCTCCTCTCCTTTATTCGCTATTCACATCCTCCGCTCCTCTCCTCTTTCCTGATATCCCCCCCCCCTGTTCTCCAATCATTCTCCTTCATCCTCCTGTCATTGCTCCTGCGCTCATATTCATGCCCCCCCCCTCCCTCCTCTCCCGTCTGACTCCGCTTCCTCCTCTTCTCCTCAGTCATCAATCATCATATCAGCTTTCCTTGCCCCCCCCCCCGATTCCTTTGAGAGACGTGTCTTCGCTCCAAAATCTCCCGTAACAAATGAGCCTGGGCCGCCGACTTAGAGCCAATCCCTGGCCTCGTGTGACCTTACACCAAAATGGTTTTAATTAGTTCCACCAAGCGAGGTATCATGAGAGAAAAGTTGGATTGGTGCATCCCTCATAATGTGATATACCTACTATTCTACTACAGAGAGTGGATGTCAGGATCTTAAGCAGTGAGGGATGATTCTGACCTGAACACCTGTCAGGGGGAACATCACCTGCGGAGGGAAGGGTTGATTTGATGTGATATGAAGGGATCATACATACCAGAACTTGATTTTGCAAGACTTGGAAAAAACGGCTTTGCAAGCAGGCCTGGTCAAGTGTCATCTGTTGTAGTACGTGTTTGACGCCACACACAGACGTTTTATGGGGGGAAAATGTGTGTTTTAATGGCACAGGAAAAGCAGGTTTGTATGAATACATTGCAAAAAGACAAAAGTTGGGTCAACTCAAAATTTCAAGGCAACAACATGTGATAAAATGTAACATTGATGTTAACAACTCACCAACTTATTCTGCAGCAAACAAACTGTCTTGTATTGTTGCGCTAACTTCAATTATTGCTTCGATACCAATATGTCAGTAATTTATATTTTCAAGTTTTTGCAATATTTTCAGTTTTGCAAACATAAATTACAGTTTTTTTTTTCAGTGTACTTTCCCATATTTTAAAATGCCCAATCCAGGGAGAAATGCAGACAGTATTTAAACAAGCTCTCAGGTTGAGATGTCAAACGAAACAACCTGTTCTTTCTAGAGGTCTGGAAAGGTGTAAATCTATACGTTGGGATGAGTTTTGCTAGTTAAAAACAGCTTCAAATAAAGTGTCAAATATGGGTTTAAATATCTGTGATCATATGGAATAAGATCTAATTAGTCACTGTGAAAACTGAGAGAGCTTGGTATAATGTGGAATAATAATCACATAACAACCTCTACACCTTCATACTCGTGAAATCAAGAACATATGAATAGGGAATTATCTTTCATTTCATTTCATTTCACTGCCGATTGATGAATGTGGAAGCAGCCTTCTAGCGTCAAAATGGGCACACTTGTCATTCTGCACAGCGGAGCGCAAACATCACACCGGAGGAACAAAAGCAAAGTTTGACTCCTCTTATTTTTTTTTCGTTTTTTTTTTTTCCAGGTCAGTAAAATTAAACAGAACAAGATAATTATCCCCGGAGGACTGACGTGCTTTAAATATGCACCTGTGTTAGACGCATGGAGTCGCGCACACACACACACAAACACACACACACTTGTTACCCTGCAGGATATTGGACGCCATTGA
Organism: Eupleurogrammus muticus; assembly: GCA_036785175.1. NCBI lineage: Eukaryota > Metazoa > Chordata > Actinopteri > Scombriformes > Trichiuridae > Eupleurogrammus > Eupleurogrammus muticus. The sequence continues at coordinate 15,073,405 of JAYKQN010000020.1, forward strand.
TCGGTGCCGTTGTTGATATTCACCACCACACCAGCAGCATCGGAATAGTTGCTGTAGCTTATTGGGGGTGGGCGTGGGGGTGGGGGGGTTTGGGGGGGTTTAACATGGTGAGAATGACCCAGACGGAAAGAAGTAAAGGAGAAATGAGAGCCATATAAATGGAGGGAGAATGTGTTTCCCTCTCTGCTGTAAGGAAAGCTTAGTGGGAATGATCACCGGTGAAAGCCAAATTGGCAACCCGCCCTTTCTTGTCTTTCTGTGCATCCGGTTTTCATTCTTGGTCCCCCCCCCCCCCCTTTTTTTTTTCTCCTACAGTCTCAATCTACTCCTCTGTTGCTTTCCTCTCTTTTTCTCCTTTACTTTCTCCTCTGTTGTTTTCCTTCACTGCTGCCACACTCTTTTTTCACCCTTTTACTTCTTATTTCCTCATCCCTCTCAGTGTGTCCACACTTTGGCCAAATACACACTGAGCACAGCTTCGTCTTCTTTTGCTTTTAGCCCTCGTACTACAGTGTTTTTCCACATCTGAAAAAATAAGGTTTTCTGAGCATAAAAGATCTGCATTCCAGTTTGAATATGATGCAATGATGTAACCCCAAATACCTGATCACACATCACCAAATACCTGTAATTAGTGCATATTGTGTCAGCCGTTAACGGCTACAATTAGTTGACTGACAATTTGTTCATTATTCTGCACCAATTTTATAGCCTACACACTAAATGAAGGTAATTAATCCATAATAAAATCAGTTATTAGCTTTAAGGGGCGATCGCTTGACATAATGTTAATACTTAATAGTGAACTTGAAAAAATTCCCATCATTAGTCTTTATCTTTCTCCTCTGCCGTTTCTTCTCTCGCACGCCTCTAAACACTCCCCGAATATGAGTCCTTTGCCACGCCAGGCATCCTCTCTTCCTCGCATCTCCACCCGCTCTGTATTTTATATCCTGTTTGCTTTCCCGTCGCCGCTCCTCTGTGAACTTAATCCATCTCCAGCTGACCTTACTCCTGCAGCACGGGGCAGGTTGGGTCGTGTCTATTTTCTGTGCTTGTCTGTAGCTCAGACCTTTCACTGACTCACTCTCACCTGACTCTCTTCATTCCATTTTCTCCGTTCACTTAAGTCTCTCTTTATCGCTGATGTGGTGCCTGCAGATTTTTTTTTTTTTTTTTTTTATAGCCGCTCTCACCTCCTCTCGCTCTGCTTCTCCTTTAGCTTGACATTGATATAGCTCTTTCTTTTCTGGCTTCTGGTTAATCTCCAGTCTCGCTCTCTTTGAGTGCCCAGATTATAATATCAGGACTGTTTTAATATATATGTATATATATTGGGGCTTTAAAACGTCTGAAATTCACTTTGTAAAGTAGGTAATGGCACCATTAGGGGATGGGGTTGCAAGTATTCATGGTGGATGTGTACATGGGCAGATGGCTTCTAGTTTAAAATTCTAGCAATCTAGTTAAGGAGAAAACCTTTTTTGTGATGGATTGTGATTACACATTTTTTTTTGGCTGAAGAACATTTGTCAGGTTTTATGTCCGAAAATGGAATAATGCATGATGGAATGTTACAGATTATGTCTCCTTGGAGAATGGAACAGGAAGTATCTGCTTTACTCTTACTCTTCATTCAAAAGTGACACTGACGTTTTAGACCTGTAACCTTATGAAAACCCATTTTTTAACAAACAAAAAAAAAACCCTTGTGAAGAATAATTTCAACATACCTTCTAAACATTTGATTGTGGAGGCTTGGTGTTGTCCTTCACCTGTTCTCATGTTGTCCTTTCTTTCCAGGCTCTTTTAATCATCAGTTTATATGTGGTTGATTCAATCGTACATTCTGTCAAATGTCCTAGAGCCCAAGGTGAGGTCTGCTAATGGCTAGACATGTCTGACCACCATTCTTCACAACCAATAGATAGAGAAAAGGTATCCAAGAGAAACAGAATGGTTGGCTTTCAGTTTCAGTCCTTTGTGTGTATGTGTGTGTGTGTTTGTCGCATTTCTCGGCCAAATAAGTGACGTGCCCTGTGATGTTTGTCCAGTGTTTTATGATGGGGGGACGGGAGCCATTGTCCGTGAATTCTGGCCGTTTTGCCAACATTCTGTCCTCAGTCGCCTCCTCCAGGGCAACGAGCTTCAAGCCAACAACTGCCGCGGCCTTTTGAATGAGTTTGTTTAGTCCGTTGCCGACCTTTGCCTTGATGCCACAGCAAAGAAAATGGCACTCGGTCTGGATGCACCTTATTGCATACATTGAAGAGTTATGGTTGGGTAATGTCCCCTTATTTGGCTGTTGACAAGGTTTCCAGTGAATCATCGTGATGGATGGTGATATCGGGAGCGGGGGCGTGCTGAGAATTACGATTGGTGTTAGCACCAACCGTACTATGTCTTTAACCCCATGAAACCGTCATCGCTGTGGACCATGGGATTCCGCACAGTTCATGTAACTGTGAATAACCTTTGATCATTATATCATAGCTCCTTAAAACTTTTTTAATCTGAAAGATAACCACTGTACAGTTCCAATGCTGACTTAAGTGTGATCGTAGCCCCTGTAAAAGGTTTCCTATCCACCCTGGAATTCGTGTCTCTTTCATGGGGTTTTGTGAAAATAAATCTATACATAGATCCAATATTGACTGTTTTAATGTCCATATATTTTATGAATTATCAGTCATATTGCAGCTATTATTGATGCTAATGGCTGTATTTGTTTTCCATATTACTTTGCAAGAATCCTTTGACCAATCAGACCCTCCTTTTTTAGAGATCCCCAATGACTCGGCACTTATTTCAGAGAGTGCCCTTCAACAGAAGATCAGTGCATGTTTCTGACAGGAGGGGGCGTGGCATCGCGATGGAGGCTCATCGTCACGCTTGGACAATGATATCGTCCATCGGAACAGTCCTAGGCCGAGTCAGGCCGTTCTGTGTTGGACTCCACCAGCTTATTGTCAAGGTGACCGCCCAGGTATTTACAGGCTGTGACAGTTTCTACATCAGCCCCACTGACGAGTGAAAGGGGGGGAAGAGTCTTATTTCCCCTGAAGTCGATCGCCATCTCTTTCTTTCTTTCCCACATTCAGCTGTAGGTGACTCTCCCCACATTACCCCACAAAGCGGTCCACCTGCTCCCTGTACTCACCCCACTATGGCCGTGTCATCCGACTATTTCTGGAAATGACACGGCTCAGCGCTGCCGTGCACCCGGTGAACAGGAAGGGATACAGCACAGTCCCCTTGGGCTTTTTGACTGTCTGCCTTTACATTCTCCACTTTCGCCTTCAGCGAACTGGGCTGGATGGTGTTAAAGGTACCGGAGAAATCAAAGACGACGCCACTTACTGTGGAGCTGGGCAGATGTTCGGTTGCAACTTCGATTGCAAGATGATCAATGGCAACTTGTGATGAGCAGACAAGTGGTCTGAAGTGGGCTAGGGCCTCAGTGCTGTGGGGGCCACTGTGACCAGGCAGCACTGAGACTCTCTAAAGCTGCTGATGAATATCTGTTTTTGACATGTTGTTTTCCTGTGTGAGATAAAGACACCATGCACCTTGAACCTTGAATCGGTGCAGACTTTTTTGAACATCACAAACAAGCTACCCTCTCACTTACTTCTATTCTTCTCCTCTCCTGCTTTCGCCATTTAATCTGCCTCTCCTCCTCCCCTCCTCTGTCTGTACTCTCTCTCTCTCTCTAGTTTGATTAAGTTCCTTTTCCCGCTCTCATTCCTACTGAAGTCGCTCTGATTTCATCTCTTTTCCTCGCTCGCAGCCGTGCGCTTTGTAAGTTCACTATCAGCTTCTCTTTATTCTCCTCAGTCAACGAGCCATGATCCATTCAGTGACACACGCACGCAGACATGATGGCAAACTGACACATCTTTTTTCTGCACACACACACACACACCCACATGGAGCATACACATGCATTGAAAAAGCAGAAACATAACCAAACCTAGAAAAACAGACACCCGGTTACGCGTTTACGCACATGCACACATCCACACAGAAATAGATAGAAAGATAGAGATGTGCACAGAGGAGAGTAGCTTGACAATCTGTTTCCTTGCCTCATTTTCTCTCTCCTGCTCTCCCTCCTGTTCAGTTTGGTTCGATTTACCATCCTGTCAGGCCCACTGATGCCCTCATTTCAGGCTGGCTATGTAAATATTATTGTTGAATCTGAGATGAGATGCTGTTCCCTGGCGAATCTCTTGCTGCGGTTTCTCCCAGCGATCTGTCATACGGGCTGACGTATAATCTATCACACTGACTAGGTATCCCCTGCACCCCTGCACCCGTCCAACTCCACCCCCGCTCCTCCTCATCTGGGTTCCAGTCCCAGCCAACGCACCTGTGGGTTCTACCGCTGCAGTATTTGAGCTCTCTGTCCTACCTTCATCCCCGTTCACCCCCTCACCCCGAGACGTTTCAGCCGTCATGTGATGTTGTGTGTAATTATTTCTCACTTGTGCAAAGCTCAGTGGCAGTAGTGAGCAAGTGAACATCGTTTAATGTATAATAACACTATACAAATCACCAATAACATCTGCAGGAAAAGAGAATATGAGCGCCCGTGTGTGTGTGTGTGTGTGTGTGTGTGTGTGTGTGTGTGTGTGTGTGTGTGTGTGTGTATGCACAGTAGATGCTTCTAATGAGATGTGCTTTGAGTAGTAGGAAGATTGGAAAGGCGCCATACAAATGGAGTCCATTTAACCTGTAAATGATCCTAAGCACTATTTACATACATACGTGTGTATCTATATGTGTTTGTGTGTGTGTGTGTGCACGCACGTGTGTGACATGTTTGCCATTAAGCGAGAGCAGTACATTAAGATAATGTATCTCCCCTGACCTCATTTTTTCTGCAGCTCAGTGCAGCTGTGATCAATAACCTGCTGAATGTGTGTGTGTGTGTGTGTGTGTGTGTGTGTGTTTGAACATGTTCGCGCGTCAATAAGTCTGTTGCGAGCGTTTACATGCGTCTCCGCTCGCCGGGTTGTTGTCATGTTAATCGCAAACGATGTTGCGTGGACGGGCAGAACGTCACATTTGCTGTTTTCAGGCTTGTCTGTGAAGCAGCTGCCCGTTTGCGTGTTTGTTTGCCCTTAACGTTCAATTAGGATGGCGACACCACCTCAGGACATGGCAGCGTACACACACACACACACACACACACACACACACACACACACACATGCATCTGTTGTTCGTAAAATTCGTCAGGTTTTGTAAATAAAGTTAAACATAGCCCTGCCCCCCCCCGAATCAGTTTGTGTGTGCGTGCATGTGCGTGCATGTGCGTGCATGTGCGTGCATGTGTGTTTTCTCATTGAATGATTGCACTCCTGTCTGCTATCAATCAGAGCCAGCGCAGCGTGTACTAATTACAGTGTTGTATGAAGATTTATGAACAAAACAGCGGCAGCTTAGTCACAACCCTGCCGCTGTCATCACCAAGGCTTTTGTTCACGCTGTCAAACACGTTGCCACGTTGGTGTGTTTGTGTGTGTGTGTGTGTCCCTCATTAGTACCGGTAGGTACAAAGTTTTCACCTGTTCATTTATGTGCTGCTATACGTGTAACAAAGCATCTGCATGTGTAAAAGCTACAAAGGCGGAGTTGAGGGGGGGGGGGTGTTACCATGTTTGTGTCTAACTGCTTATTTAACTCAGAACGATTGGTTTAACTTCTCAGCATCATCAGAAAATTTAGCTGGAGTCCTGTCAAGCAACCGTCTCTGTGTAGCTGCTCATCGCCTCATTTTAGCTCTCTGATTGGTCACATGGTATGTCCGTCCACTTGTATTACCCAATGTGCTATTAATTATACTTATCAGGTAGAGTAAGAAGGGTTTTGCAGGTAGATGAGACAGGTGGAGCATAATATAATAATAATAAATGATGATTTAGCCAATCAAATGGTATACACACACAGACAGTGTGTGGAACACAAACTTCTTTTAATTCATCCACTTTTATTCTCTGTTTTTTCTGTCGTATCGTTTTAAAAATATTTATACAGGGTAAAACATTAATCACCCCTTTTATAATTCTCAGGTGCAGCTGTTAATTTCCTTTCCTTCTCATAAAATTATACTCGCAAGCCAAATTTGTTGGCACAGAATTTTTAAGTAGCCTATTGTAACCTGCAAATAAACTGATAATGAAAATAACTGTCGCGGTTTCACGTTAGATATTATACAGAAATAATATTCCCATCATTGCTCTGCTCAGAAAGAAGGTGAGAGTGGTGGGTGATGAATGTGCGGTCGCTCGCTGGAAATAGATGCGAATGTAAAGCCAATTACATCTCTCGTAAAGCTGTTAACTCTGCACTTTACAAAAAAAAAAAGCTCAGCAAGCTAAATCTGTATGGTTAAGTGCCATTTTTGAAAGGTCAGTTTTCTTATTTTGCATCAGCAAATCTTTCCCTCGCCATGATTTTGATCACTAACAATTCACTTTAATTTCATGGGTTGAGGGAAGATGCTGCCATTGTTCTTCCTCGTGTTGGCTTTAGGACTGAAGTCTGGGAAATGGAATGGGTGATCAAAAAAGTTCTAGCCTCACACAGGAAGTTAATCTTATTTGTGAGTTCCGCCATTGCTCTGCATTGTTTCGCTCTTAACACCACAGGAGCCAACGTTGAGCTTCAGTAATAAGCTTCTTGTTTGCATGGTTACACATTCAAAGTTGCTGATTCTGTTTCATCACAGTTGTCCACAGTCAGCACTGCTGAAAGGCATCAAAGTTCCATTCCACCAACTCTTCTGAGTTAATTCCGGCTATAGGAGACAACGTCGGTATGTTTTGGAAATGAAAGTAACTTTTTGTTTGTTCTATATTTAAATACTTGTCTTCTGAATCATTAAAATGGGATCTGAAACAAAGGCCGTTGCACTGCAAGGCTTTAATCATAGATCAGCTGGAGACAGAAGAAACATGGACGCCGCAACACGATCACTGCAGCAATGCTAGCTTTTGTTAGCATTTGGGTGTTGTACGCTGGGAGATACGTTTCCACTCAATGGGCACTCAATGTCCAGTCCAGCTAAAGCCATTTTACAAATTGATGACCAGCTGACACTGACTGGACTCCAGAACTAGTGATCTGTTTTCCTCGCAACATAGGCCTCTTCTGATTGGTTAGCACAGCAGAATGGCTGGGGGGGGGGCGGCATACACATGTAAAATTGACAAAAAAAAAAAGCTTTGAATATCTCAAGATTGCATTGCTGATCATTCCGGCCTAATGGGCACAGTATTGCTGTTGCGCCATTGCTTGTCCTTCCCTCTTGTAGATGATTTCAAATCTGTTTTTTTCTGACAAGAGCCTGGACTGTGGCAGTCACAGCCGTGTTTTATTTCATGATTCGGGTAATCAAGGTGTGAGCATGTAGGAGCATCTCATCTAAAGGGTTTTCTCTCCCCAACAGGTTCACTCACATCTTTATTCATAGTTTGTAGACCTTGTTGTTGTGCTCCACCATTCCCCTCCAACATTTTCTTCTTTTCCTATCCTGTTTCCATGTAAATTGTAGCATGAATAATAATCAAGGCAAATTGTTTATTGATTGATATCAGGATTTGATTTAGAATGGGCCACATGAGGCATTGTTATTGGAGGGTTTTAAGGGTATGTCTGCAAACACACCTCTAATAGCACTGCAGCTCTGTGCGCTGTTGAGTGTATATATACTGGCTTTTAGTATTAGAGTCCTCTGGGATTTTCAACTGTGAAATGTCTGTCTATATTGGTGAAAATCAGCTGTGTTCTTTTAGGGTATGTAGTACGTTTGGGCTGTTTTTTGTTCTTATAATTCATCCACATGTGATATTTTATGTCTTTCCTGCCGCAAGTCTGAGGTTTACATCGCTGTGTTGCATACTCCACAATGTTCCCTGTTTTGTCGCAATATTAAACTTAATGGAGAAGCACAGTTCAGTTTTTATGCTCCACCACATATCTAGAACAAACTCCGAAAACTGAAGGTTCTTTTAAATGAAGGCTGCAGAGAAAATAACCAAAGCATGAAGAACAACAAAACTCTACTGTTGTTGAAGATTTTTAAAAATCTATTTAAATCACTAATATTACATTTCGGATATTGGACTCGTCTTTGTAAGGATCAGTATTTTCCAATATGAAGCACATGATAGTGCTGTGTGGATGAGTGTTTAAAAAGTAGAAACACTGATTTCTTACTTCCTGAAAGAGAAAAAATAGGTACAACATAATGATAAATGCATCCAGTTGCTAATGGAAAATGGCTCCTCAGTTCTAGCATTTGAGAGGACGGAGATCATTACTGTTTTAAAGTCTGCACCAGCCAGTGCTGCATTCACAGCTCACTGAGCAGGCCTGGGCAATTTGCAGATGAAAAGCTCTCAGGGCTCCTACAGTAGGTAGCCTCAAAGTTAATGTGCTCTCAAGCAAACGTTCTTGGTTGTCTGAACTTCACATAATTAAAAAGGACTTGACAACATATAAAACCACTTTCACTTTTGTCCAAATAAAGCCTGCTTTCTCACGCAGAATCCAAACTGCGTTTTAACAAGCCGCTGCTTAATGGAAGTGGACACAGGATCATCAGAACCAGCCCGGTGTTGATCTTCATACCTCAGCTTCTTACTCATAGTTTAAATTTGTTACACATGCCTTTGTATTCCAAAAGCATGTGTAATCACTCATGTACAAAGCTTAAGGATAGCCCCCCAGTGTAAACCCCCCCAGTGTAAACTGTAGGTCGTGTGCATTACCTGTGTGAATATGAATGACATTATAGCTAATATGCTGTTGACATTGTTGGTATCAAATGAACAAATTAGTTCCTACTTAGCATTTAGACATGCCATCTGCTTTTCTAAATACTATCAAGCCATGCTCAATTGATTTCCATAGAGGCGAGATAAGGCCGCCGGTGCTCTAAGTGCAGTGAATGTTATGCGTCAAGATGAAGATTCTCATTACTTTGAATGCAGCAGCGTGCCTACACAAGCCCAAATATCACAATAAACCTAATTATAGCAGGCTCGGAAATGTCACACAAAAGCGTGTTTGTTCATACAAAGGCATGAGCAAAATTTCAAAGGTGGCACCCTACAGAGCAAATAGCAGCAGTTCTGAAGGTGTTGGGGTAATTAAGTAGGGGGATTTTTAAATGGGTAAATTAACATATAAAATCCATCCTGACCTTTTGTATATATCCCCTAAAAGGCCTGTGGGATTGAAAACACACATTTATCACGTTAATGCCTGCAAACTGTCCAAACAGTTAGTGTATATGTATATATATATATATATATATATATATATATATATATATATATATATATATATATATATATAGAGAGAGAGAGAGAGAGAGAGATCGCTACTCAATATACACAAATGAAACTCCAAATTGTCAACTCTAGTATTGTTATTTATAGCATAAGAAACAAATGAAAGAAGGAAGGACAACTTTGGTTGACATGTAGAAGTCTGTTTTACACAGCATAACTAAAGTGAAACAGAAATTGTTACATAGGGATCAGTTGACTCCAAATTTAATATGATTCTTGATTTTTGTTTCAGATAAACAGACTGAATTATTGTGAAAAACGCCACAAACAAAATTCAATTCAGCCTATTTTTTTTTTATATGGGTACATGCAATGAAATAAACGTGATGTTTCACGTGTTTCATTAGATAGTACTGTGAAGACAATGGTTTACTTTTCTCTTCCCCTGCCCATTAAAAGCTGGAAGAGAAGTCAAAACTCACTCCAGATAAAAAGGCGCATCCAGGACATAATGGACAGGTGGCACGGTAACACAACCCACGCTATCCGGCCTGCCAGGCCTGTCTGACAGGTGGGCACATATGCCTTTCCCCTGCAGTGCCCCGGCTGTCGCAGGTGCATTTGTTTTCCGCCAGATGACTGCCCACTGGGGTGGAGGTTTAATTGCTGCCTGGAACCTGAGTTAGCGCCAGTTGAGAAAGTGGATTGTCATCTGGGTCGATGAGACCCGTGCGGCTACAGATACACACACGGAGAGCCGTTAGAGCACAGGAACGTGTCTGTTCTCACAGATCTGCAATTGGTTTGGTGTACACACACACACACACAAGCAGGTTTGGACACACACTCTGTGACTGTGAGGTAGCAACAGGTCAGACAAGAGTCATTCAGCATGAGCTATGATGAGAGAGAAAGGTGCGAGGACAGGAGCGGTGGAACCAATGAGAAATAGAAATTGTGATGATTGTTGAGGAAAGTTAACAATGTGAGGAGGTAAAGAGACGTTGGACACGATGGAAGAGGAGAAGGAAGATGTGTGTGGGGAATGGCAGCAGAGGGTGGAAAAGCTTCAACCAGAAATAGGCAGTCTGAATAATAATTGCCATCCATCCTCCCTAATGAGAACACTGTCTCTCACACACACACACACACACACACACACACACACACACACACACACACACACCGCTGGACTTTGGTCTGGGGGGAAAAGACATGGTCTTGGGTTGGATTGGTTTGTTAGAAGTGTGAAAGCATTTACTGGATGGTTCGGGCTTTCGGACCAATTACAGGAAGGTCGGCCAGGCTCATCAGGACGAGGAGAGGAAAAGCCTGAGCTAATAATTGAAATATGTCTGACAACGTGGTATAAAGTCAACTGGTAAAAAAAAAACGACACTCTCCAGGTATTTTTGGAGTAGATATATGAGGACGGTAGAGCAATACCACCTGATAAAGAAATTGGAGCAGCTATTTACAATATGGTGCGCGAGGCCTTTAGAAAGAGTGGCGCGTTGACCAATAATAAGGGATAATGCCCTTTCTATAACAAGCATGGAGAGACGCAGCACAAATAGCTGCTGACTGAACATGTGTCATGTAAAGCTCTTATGTAATTGCGGTGTGAAAGCAAACCAGGCAGATCAACTGCAGACGATGTAAGAAAAAAACATGGTTCAGCCTTTCATCTGTGGACATATCTTGTGTGTGAGGGACAATTCTACACAGAGCTGTCAAAGCAGAACTTAGAAACGCAGCTAAACTCTCTCTCTCATATCCCGTCTCTCACTTTCAGCAGTTTTGTGATGACAAAGAAACAGAATCTCTTTACTTTTGCTTCATATTTTGGGGAAATATAGCTCGTGGATTTCCTGACCTTTTCCTCCAGCTAGCCTATAATAAACACTGAATGGGATCTGCTCGCGCGGGAAACAGGATTTTTCCTGCCAGCCCCACAATGAAGGACAAACATGATTATGAGTCATAACTTTAATCTCTGCAGAGGAACCGGTGGCGTATCAAGATACTAAGTAGGAAACAATCGGGCTCCCAGGCAAATAAACACCAGTTGGTATTTAACCAATCCATGCGTTTGTAGTCCTGTTATTTCTGCCTGTTAAGATTTAATTAGTTACTTGTTTGTCCATTGTCTTACTTACTGAAATGAAAAATAAAAATAAGTTTGCCTTCTGAATTTGTTTAAATAATAATTCTACATTAATACACAAACGTTTTAAGGCACCGTGTCTGAGTGAGCGCCATGTGCACTCCTCTGCGGATTGAATATTTTGAGAGATGGTGCAGTATATGTATAACACCTTGACCTTCTCATAATTGCAGCCGTTAAAATCTCACTTTATATGAAAAGGGAACATTTGATGTCAGTTGTGGGAGATGCTAATGAGATGTGCAGCCTTCCCACCGTAGCATGTAGAACGCTGCGACCTCCACGGCAGCTTTTCAGGAATGCAGCATGTGTCCCGACAGGACTCTGTATCCGGCGTTTTTAGCAAATGCTCATTTTCGGGGAATTTGCAGAAATGTAGCTGTTACGGTGGCAGACGCGGATTGTCAATTTCTGTAAACGGACGCGCTTCGCCGATCTCGTTCTGTCGTTCGAGTCCTCTAAACTGCTACTTGAAAAATGCTACCTGGCTGTGATTGTGGCACCTCGGGCTGCTCTACAATGGCATTTTTCACTGTTTTAAGGAATGATAGATGAACCCATCGACCGCCAAGGAGTGCGCGTGGGGGGCTGTTGTGGTGCACTACATCAAAGGGGGGGATGTTCTTGGCTGCCTGCGTTGAGCTGAGAAGTCTTGCGTGTCACTCTGTGAAAAATGCTGCACGACACCGCACACTTCATACCTTGCTCCGCTGCCATTTTCTACTACTTTATCTGCCGACTTCACCTCGGCGGTGCTAAAGGGGGCGACGGGGGGGGGGGACGTAACGTGCATTTCATCAGTGATGTCAGTCCTGGGCCGTGATGGAGCTCCACTTCTCCGCCGCTATTTAGTTGAGGGATTCAGTGGCCGCCCTTTCATACACTTTCAAGTGGCACTTCATTGACATTTGGTCCTTTTCAAGGAGGATTTATGGGAGTGGGGGAGGGAAGATTTAAAACAGGGGGGCAACGATATAAAACAAATAGGGGTCATGGCAGGTCAAAGCTTGGTCAGATGTATATATGTGTGTGTGTGTGTGTGTGTGTGTGTGTGTGTGTGTGTGAGTAATCTGTGAGGGTCTGAGCTCTTAGTCATATGTGAAATGGAGCTGATGTATTTTTTATGCACTTTTTAAATTGAAGGTGAAATATAAAAAAAAAAAGGGGAAAGCAGCGGTGGCTGATTTAAATAGGAAAAAAAAAAAGAGATAAAGATGGAGAGAGCGAAGTCGTGACCTGCATTCGAACCCCCAGTGATGTCACAGGCGGCTGGGCCGTGCTGAGAGGAGCTGGACCAGGAGTCTGAACACAGCCGCCAGTTAACTCGGAGCACGTCGGAGCTTCCGCTGACGCACAGCGGGGGAAAAAGTCAGGAAAAAGCGGAAACCATCAGCTCAGCTGGAGCGGACCGGGGGGGTTGGGGGGGTTGGGGGGTTTGGGGGTGGATGGAGAAAAGAAGTAGAATGAAAACGGCGTGTAAAGATACACAGATATGTATCAGTGGATGTGTGCACGTTGTGTTGCTGCCTGGTCGGTTTTATCGTGCGGCTGCACATTGCCGCTGTGGGTGGAGAGCATCGGTGCATGTTTTTAGAGATGGGGAAGGGGGACCCCCTCCGAACCCCCCCCCCAGGCGCCACTCCTCCATCTTTGTTTTGCGTCCGTAGCCCCCTCCGTCCATCTGTAGCCTGCCCAGCGTGTTGTGTTTGTCATGGCTGGATGTGAGCTGGCAGCGGCGCGTGCCAGTGTTGTTCTTATTTTTTTTTTTGGAAGCCGCGAGGAGGAAAAACAAAGCCGGTGGGGGGGGCGGCGGCGAGGAAAAAAGGCTGCAGGAGACCCAAGGACACAGGGGTGCGCCACGATGCTCAGGCCACAGGCAACAGTGGCGTTACAAGTGTTGGCAACCGGGTGTGATAGCATTAGCAGATTAGTGTTGTTTCATAAACTGCGTACACATTTGGGATTAGTAATTCTTACCGTGGATGTGGAAGTCTGAGGCTCAGCGGGGGACACGCTGCCAGGCAGTGAGGTTTTATTTCATGTGAAGAGCTGAGTGAGTGCAGCTAGGGGGAAATGTGACATTCAAATGCTCATTGGACGTACCGTACGTTTTCCTCCGGATTGCGAAATTGGACACCCGACGTGACATTTATGTCCTTATTGGAAAGTGATGAAGCATTAACTTTTCATACAGTGTAAGAAAGGGGGAAAAAAAAAACACCTTTCCAACTTCCTCTGTGCTGTCATTTCATCCTCAGACATCCAAATTCCACATCATGTGATTAGTAATTTCACAGTTGATAAGGTTTTAGTGCATTTCTGACTAAACCCTCAAACACTGTTCAGGGCCCAGTTTTGCATCGTAATCTGCTGCCTGTTCTGGAGACAGAAGATGGGAGGTCTGCTCGCAGCGTTGTCCAGAGCATCTCTCCTCATGAGATATATGAAGAGATCTGTGTTTATATGGTGTTTTGTTGCAAAATGGCACCACATTTGCAATGGTTACTTAGACATCAGATCGACACGTGTCCAACAAATGTGGTTAATATTGCCCAAAGTATTCACATCACTGACATCCTGAAATATTGGAAATGGCTCTTGGTGTCAATAGATTGTATAAGAAAGATAAAAGGGAAAAAAAGCTTAGATAAATTTAGTGTACTGTGTACTGTAGCGTTTCTTTGTGTATTCTTCGCATACTTTAATATTCTCTGGACCATCATAAAGTGAGATTAGGATGCTTTTTTTTTTTTTGTTCTTCTCCATGAATAAATAAATTGAGTACACTCGGCCTGTTCTCTGGCAGCTTCGTTAAATATTAATTAAACATGTATTAATGGCTGATGAGGAATTTATGAATGTTAAATAGACGCACGGTTCAGGGGTTTTTGTGTAGAGAAGAAGTAGGAGTCGGAGCGTGAACCGCGTGCGAGGGTCAGAGCAGCTGAGCCTCAACTTGGCCAGGAGTCCATGCAGAAAGAGCGAGACTGGAAACGCTGCCAGGGATCCTCGCAGTTTGGGTACATATGTACTCTGCCCACCAGAACGTGTACGAGATAAATGTCGAATTTATGTGCATGTTGAATGTACTTTTCTTCGGGTCATAAAAAAAAAAAAAAAACCCGAAGCGATTGTGTACGGGAGTGAGGATGTGGCAGAGAGCAAACACCTGAAGTAATGAGATTTTTGAGAGCAGTTGTCTAGGTTACTCCATCCGAGCTGACTGAATCCAATCCTCGTGGATTTGACTTGCGGCGAGAGCTCAAATCCTCCAAACAATACGAAATAAAGACGGAACACGCTTCCTTTAAGTAACTAATCTGTCTGAGGTTTGAAAGGACGGCGTCTCTCATGTGATCTTTGGAAGGTCATCGACTGCTTCGGAAGGAGAAACGAAAACAAGAATTAACTTGTCGTTGGAAATGATCTAAAATGTGAATATGTACCCGCTGCAAACAACAAACGGAACATATTTGCATTGGGGGTCTTTTCTGTGGAGACAAAACTAGACATTTGAGAATGTCACTGATTCACCATCGTAGCACACGTTATTATCCGAATGATGGATCAAGTAATTAAGGGAATAATTAACACACAATTAGTGGTAGCTCGTAAAAAAACATTTAGCTTCCAAAAAGTACCGATGTTGGGTTAGAGCTTTAAGTGCAACATAAAAGCTTATGGTGCAAACTGCGAATAAGCACACGATAAAGATGAGACACTTTACTAAACTACTAAATGTACATGTGGCTACAATAGAGAGCGGGGGGGGGGGGGCACGCCGGGCATCTGTCCACTCGCTTTTCTGGCATCACAAATACTTTCCCCCTGAGCATCAACACACACACACACACACCACACACACACAAACACACATAGGTCAACATTTAATTTTTTTAGAAATCATGTTTCCAGTGCAGCTGGATATTCCCACATTTAACCAATCAGGAAACCGGGTTAAATGGAATCAACAGCAAGAAGTTCTGTGAATTTAACACAGAGGCGGAGAAAAGGTCTTAATTTAACAGCTGCCCTGCAAATCAGTAAAATGGGAGAGCGTGTTGGATTCTTATTTCCCCCGCTGTACATATGCACACACACACACACACACACACACACAGACAGTGGCGTGGCCTCGGGCGACGCCCCGCTTCTATAATATCAACGCTGTGTCTGTGTGTGTGTGTGTTTCTTCTCTTTCCCTTTCACCTGTCACATCCTCATTCTGTTTTTCTCATCTTCTTCTCTCTCTCTAAACCACCAGTGTGTTTCTGCCTTTTACCTCCTCATATTTCTCCCTCTTTCTTCCATTGATTAACTCATTTTCCTCCTTTTTTTCTTCCCCTGCCTTATTCTGATTCACTCCTTCTCCCTTATTAATGTTCCCGTCCCTTGTGTTTTCATCTGCACCTTTCCTCTACCCCCCCCCCCCCCAACCTCTCTCTCATTAAACATCTCATCTTTGGCTCTCTGTCAAACTTCCCCTCCGTCCTCGGCCTCTCGGTCCCCGCCGCCGGCTCCCGGCGTGCAGCGGTTTGTCAGTGATTTCATTAATTCGTCATCGTCACCAGCGAGAAACTAACAGAGCAACGAGTTAACATGCCCCCCCCCCCCCACCCCCTCTGTACCTCTTTATCTCCAGGCCTTTATGTTAAACGTAACGTCTTGTGTAAGAATAAAAAAAATGCTATATATTATCTCTATGTTGAAATGCAGTTTTCCCATCATTAGATGACTTTCATTTCTCGCCCTGCCGTCCAGACGCTGCATGTTAACCCTGTTAACTGAATGGGAACGCAAGGCCCTGATTGATTATATTTGACTAATCATGCATTGGAATTAATGCTACAGTTCATGCTCAAATCAAACACCTTCTCGGGTCATCGTTTAATTGTGAGACCCGCGGCCTTGTCTTCCTTTACCTTTTACCCATCACCCTCTGCTTCTGCTCCTCCGGAGCGAGGAGGGAAACACTAATGCACAGAGACAATGAGCCAGAGACCACGGTGCGAGAGGAGCGAGGGAACAAAGAGCCAAATGTCAGCGAGAGATAGAGGCCAAATGTGAGGGCGGGATGGCGCGGGGATCGGAATGAGAGGTGTGACATTTGACTCGTCCCCGGTTTTAACGCGCGTTTAGAGCCGTTACCCGGGCAATGATAAGACGGGAAGCAGAGCGAGAGGGTAGGAGCGAGGAAAGTTTGGTGAGTTTCGAGACGAACAACGAAAATGAAAGAAAGGAAATGGCTCCGCAGTGGATTGCCCTCGGGGCCATATTGATGCATTTTATTGGCTGATTTCTAAAGCTAAACGTAACATCTGCTGGGAAAAAAACAAAAAAAACAGGAGCATTGTGCAATAAAACGGGCCTCTCATAATATTGGGACTGTTTTTCTGGCTTCTGAGATCGAGAACTCTTTGTTAAACTTTGAAGCTCAACATTTAAAACGATGGAAATCTTCAAAAAAAAAAAAAAAAAAGTCACGACAAATCTGCAAACTTGTGATTTTCTCCCTCAATAGAAGTACTTAGGGCTCCGTGGATTATTAATAGCCCACCCTCCTCCTCTTCCTCCTCCTGCCTCATCCTGCCCTTCTCCCCTTTGACCTTTCAAATCTCATCGTTCAATCTCATCCTCTCTCTCTGTTCATCTCTTCATATCTCTCCTCGTGTCGGTGTCACTGCACGCGTCCGTTTGTTCATCCGTCACATTCGTAAAAGGCTTTAGGGGGGGAACCCTGGTTAAATAAAGTACCGTTAAAAAAGAAAGCGAGGGGGAAAAGAAATCGATGCGGTTGGTCCTTGAGTTGACGTTTTGACACGAAGCTTCTTACGGCATCAATCTCTATCCATCGCCGCCTGTGAGTGACGTGGCCACTTCCTGCTAACTCCCATTTTTACCCACTTTTTCCTCTATTTACCTCCCTCCTCTCTGTGTGCGTTTGTGTGTGTGTTAAAAGTGGTCTTGAAGGCACTCTTAATTAATTGTTAATGAAAACAGTTTCAACCTTGATGCTGCTAACGTAGCGGCAGAATCGCATAAGTCATAATTAATCACATATTGGCATCAGACAAATTCAGTCCTGGGGAATGTGTGAATGTTTAATTTGGGTTCCGGGGTTGTTTATCGAACGTTCCTGGGTAACGTTCCCGGGATGTTTTAACACGCCGAGCTCTTCAGGAAGGTTGAATGTCTCCTCTTAAGATGTTGAAAATGTAAATGTGAAATTTACCAAACATCGGAACGTTTGCACAGCGTTACTAGAAATGATGAATTCATTACCTAAACCAAATCTGTATTTAAAAAAAAATAAAGCGTGTGCAATAACTTGTCCCGGGGTAACAACCGTATGAAGACGGACGCGGCGAGGTGTGACGTGGCCCATTAGAGCCGGTTCAAAGGCCGCCGTCGCCGCTCGCGTCCGTCGACTGCGGCAGGTGAGCCGCCTGTCAATCACAGCTGTCAATCAACGCCCGCGCGGCAGGCCCCTGGGCTATAAGTCTTCCAGTCTTAATAACCGAGCAGTCATTTTCTAAATGACCCCCCCAGCGCACTCATTAGAGGGCCCGGATTTAGTGATTAAAAACCATAATGGCTCTTTGGAAAAAAAAAAAATAATAATTGAACCGAGTGTTTGTAGAGAGTTCATTATATTTGAATGGGAGTGAGAGCGTTCAGCTGCAGTTTGTGGAACCTTGGTACAGTAAAAAACACGGATCTGCCTCTAACGCTTGTCGTGTGATTATTGGTTGTTTGACCCGTCTGTTTTTTCATGAAAAAGAAGTTCAGTGAATAAATGTGAGGTATTGTTCACCACCTAATCAAAGCGTGAATATTGTGTAATCTGATGTTGGTTTAAAAAATGTCTCATTTCTTCTCATCTTCTTATTCATCGTTCCTTCCAAACTTATTTCCCTGATTATGGCCGTAACTAATGATTATTCTAGTTATAGATTTATCTTTTGATTATTGTTCGTTTTATTGGCTTAATCTTTGAGTTGATAATGTTTCAGAGAACGTGTTAAAACGGCTTCTCTATACTTGCGAGCCCCGGGGGGCTCACTTTGTCCTACCAACAAAACAAAAAGATGATTTCGGAGAATGTAATAATAATAATACTAATAAAAAATACCAACTCACAAACTTCCAGCAGTTTTTCTCGATGCACTCTTATCAGCGCTTATTGCAGCTTGTTTTGGATTCCATCCCTTTCCAGCATCTTAATCGTCTCAGTCATTTTTTATCCGGTGCGTTACTAAGTAACCGCACAGCTCTTTCATCGGCCCTCGTGTCTAAACAGGTTTTTGTCCTTGATTTACTGCAAATACTTGTTCTCCATTAAACTATAATCAGCAGCGAGGTAGAAGGCGTCGTGGTCTCTCTCTCTCTTGTTCTCCGTGGCTCTGCTTTATCAGCCCGTTTGGCTTGTTTGCGCGAAGCGTTCCCCACTTTAGCAGCGCTGCTCTTAAGCTCCTTGTTTTCCTCCTCCTCCTCCTCTCTGCCCTGCTCTCCGTTCGCAGCAAATTGCTTTGGACTAGCATCCAGGTTGGAGTGCCCTAGTTTCTCTCCCTCTCCCTCTCGTGTCCTTTGTTCCTCTGCCTGTCTCTGCATTTATTTATTTATTCAGATGGACATACAACCGAGCAGAGCGGATGAAGCCGCATGAAGTGGGCCTCGGATGAACCGCTATGAGCTGATTTCTGGAATGAAGTGTTGAGGATGGCTTTTTTTGGAAAAAACTACTTTCATGCTTCGGCTCTCGTACTCGTCCGTTGAATTTAAAGCTGCAGCGATTTTCACATTCCAGCATCAGCTGCCTTTCGCTGCCCTGTAGCAGCGATGCCGTCCTCTCCTCCCTGCGGACACGCCCCCCCTGGGTGTGATTGGCTTGTTGCTGCGGGAGAAGCCCCGTCCCTCAGAGCCGGGGGTCGGTCAGAAACAGAAGTGGGGGGTCCAGGCGAGGGGACTGTTGACTTCTGTGTCGTAACGGACTGTGTCCCGCCAGGTTTCACCGGAGAAAGCGGACGACCACGGCAGAACGAGCGGGTGGTCTCGTTCAGACTGAAATATTTATTTAAGATGTATTTATGATTTATTTAAAAGGAGCCTGCGTGTAAGTCCCTTTTAAATAAATCTTGTCTGCTTGACTTTTATGGCAGTAACTGCTTATATTGCTGTAACGATGTGCAAGGTTGTCCCCCACAAATCATCCCAAGTCATTGGAACAGTGCACAATACGGAGATAGGATTTAGTGTATTAGGTGGCTGCTCCTATCTGTTGAATCAAATATGTATGAGCCACTTGATAAAGGATGATTGCCCATTTGATTTACCACATTTCCCTTTGTTGTGTTGATGGGCGAGCACCTGCAGTGAGAAATCAAGCAGGGGATAAATGAGTTATGCCCTATATCTGGCTCATTACGCTGTAATTCATGCAAATGGCCGTGAATGTTACGGATTTGTATGAATCCAAACCCGGCGTCTGTCAGGCACTGTGCTTCAGTTCCCTCCACACATTCTGACCTCATTAGCACAGACGTGTGCTTTACTGATGTGACCGATCCGAAGCGAAAATGATGCTTTGTAAGTGTCGTCACACAGGCAAACGTATGGTAGTGGTATGGAGTGTGTGTTTTGAGAGGTTAAAAGTCTTATATCATGCACCTTTCCTGACATTTTGGCCAGTATTTCCCACACTTGGACCATCTGTGGCGCAGTGCCACAGAATGAAAACCGAGTGCCATTCATTCCACTCACTTTGACAGTTCCAGCACAGACCTTGAGTTTGTCTGTATTTGTAGTTTTAAGAGCAGTAAATCATCTTAATATAGTTTGACATCTCCTCTCATTGCTTCTCTCTGCAGCTCTCATTAATATTAATGAGTCTCTTCTGATTGGCTCGCTGGCTGTGTAGTTGTGACATGACAACTTCACCAACGTCCTGACGGCTCGTTTTTTAAAGCCTGGTTTCTGGATAGGAGGTGTGTGTGTGTGTGTGCGTGTGTGTGTGGAAAAAATGGGACAGTATTTATATACACCTCAAACTTCTCCAATCAAAAAAGCAATTAAAATCTCACTTTCTAATTTGGTCATCAGTACCGGCTCCACACAGCGAGGTATATGGGATTTTAATTGAAACGGGAAAACAAGAGCATTGACCGATTTTGTAAATGGTATTGGGGGGGGAACAGGATCAATTCATATGCATATAAATCTGACTTTTTTCATAAAATAAATATATAAACATCACTGCGTCAATTTCTTACATCATTTTTTATGAAGCCAGAACTTCAAATGAGGAGGGGGGATGTCAAGCTGCGAGATCAGAGCAAAACCTCCCAACATAAGGAGATATGAAGTATTTAGCTATCAAACCGCAATTCTTTCTGCAGCACATTAGTAGCTGGTGATGTAAAACCGTAACCTCGCACAACTGTACAGTATCTGGGGCACCTTCAGTGAATTTCATTATCCTGCATGAGTGTGTTTAATGAAACACGGGGGTTGGAGGGTAATTCATTAACGCTGCACCAGGCAAGGTTTTTATGTAAAGAAGCATTCTGCTTATCAGCCTAAATCCCAAATTGGGGCCGCGACAGAGAGGAATATCACGTTTTTTTTTTTCCACTAATTGGGGCGCTGCAGATCCAAACAGTAAAGGCTGTGTTTAAAGAAAAAAAAAATGGAGCCGGTAAGTTTAATGGGGGGGGAAAATGTAGGGTGACCGCTGATGAAAGTGAGTTCAGGAGAAAGAAAGACGTGATTTGGCGGGTTGGCAGAGAGCCGCAGGAGGAGAAACGATCCTGGAACGTGGTTACTGATGGACAGGAAAGCTGCAGGTACGCAGCGAGGTGCAGGGCTTGTGTTTATTCAGCAGTGGAACATCTTCAGGCAGAAACTGTAGAGGTCCGCTGTGTTCAATTAGTGCTTTTATCTGTACATTGAAGCTAACTGCAAACAAGTTGTGGTTAAATACAATGAATAAAGAGCAAATATGGAGGGACCTATTCATTAATTCATGCCATCAATTCAAACTGGTTGCAAAATGATAAAATGTCCCAAACAACTGCTGCAACAATACTGTAAGACAGGGCAGTGCAATCATCGTTTTAGTGTCTGAAGCCTCTGCAGATTTTAGCGTGTTTGGAGGAGCGCGTCCAGTAGCATCCATCAGATTGCAGAAACAAAGCTCTGAGTTTTGAGATTTTGCTTCTGGTTCGGAAACAGCAGAGATGGAAAGAAGCTTGCTTGAGTGGCATGTGCCTTTCTGTCTTCAGGTTTTTATACTGCAGGCTGGACAAGCTTTATTCTACATTTATTGCAATGCATTCATTGAAATCCAATCCATCCACAGAATGCCCAGGAAAATGTCCTTGCAGTTGTTGTTTTTTCTTCTTTTTCTTCCCTTTTCGCAAAAAGCAGAGATTAACATGGCTGAGTTGGATAAACCGAATAAATAAATAACAGATAACAAGATACAAACAGTATGTGTATCCATGAAATAAACGGCGTAATAAGAAATAATCCAGTGTTTTTCTGTGGGCACGTTATTCAAATAACTTGGCAGCAATCGCTGGCTTTCTTTCAGTCAAACTAATTGTCTGGGCTCCGTTGCAGGGCCAACCAGGGCTTAATTATTAGCACTGAGGGACTCTTGTGTCCAGCGGACCACCTAAACACAAACACCCAAATGTAGGTGGCTGCCGTTGCTAGGCAACTGCTCGCTCGCTTTTAAAAGCAGGGCTCCCGTTAGTTAAAGATCAAATTTGCCTTAACTTCCCCCCCCACTTCAAGTGATGAAGACCTGCTGAGCTGCGAGGGCCTTTCCTCGTCGCGTCCTTTTGAAAAAATAATGAGGGGACGATTTAACGGCAGCTTTGTGGAAAGGGGACTTCCGTAACACGCGCGGCCCCTCACTCATTATCGCTTTTGTCCGCTGTAACAACATTCCTGTGGTTAGTTTGTAAAAAAAAAAAAAAAATGGCCGGTCAGTGGGGTGATGGGTTTTTAAAAAAACACACATTGTGCTCCGAACACTTTGATGTGTCCCCGGCTCCAGTTAATTCCCCCGAGCCTGCCGTGGGCTAGAGGCCATTGTGCTGTACAGTCGCTCTGCGCTCTGCTGGACTAGGAAAGAGCCCACTTCGCAGGCTTTTTCCTAGTCAATCTCTGCCGGCCAGAGGCTGCTGCAGAGTTCTGTTGGTGACCTTGGGGTCCATTTGCATTGGCATGGATTAAAAGCGGCCTGCGGCGACCTTATCGCCCCATTAATATTTCAAAGCCTCACTCAAAAAGTGTCCATTTGTGAAAGTGATGTCTGATTATCTCCACCTCTGCCGATTCAGTTCAGAGAGGGCGTCATGCGACACGGCTACGATGTTTCCCATGCAAAAGCTGCGTGAAAGCGTCCAACTTGTTTCAAGGCGGCTGGAGGTGTTTTCCCCCCTCAGGGCCCGACAGGAACCCGGATCACACGTGATAAAATCTGCAAGCCTGGCTCGGTGATTGTTGTGTGTTGTTCTTTCTGTGCTCTCTGTTGAATTCAGGAAGAAGTCCATTTAATGTTGGCCCTGCTGCTGCGTAGTCGTATGGACACATTGGAACTGCTCACCTGGAACTTCTCTTTCCTCGTGAGGAGGAAATGGTTAATCAGCAGAAAATAATCAAATGAGAATCTTTGAAGTCATTTAATAATGTTAACCATTTGCTGGTTCCACCAGTCTTAATATTATTATTATTGGATTTCTTTGTTGCCTAATGGCTACACAACCGTCAATTAAATCTGAAAATGCAAAATATAGAAACTGTAATGACGTTAATCACAGGTTGCAGCCTCACTGAAAGCTCAAGATTCGTGAACCGGTGCTTTCCTCAGTCGATAATCTCGGTGTCAGTAACCAGATAAAGTACCTCAGTCGTTTCATTACAGGAGAAATGACAGATGATTGTGGTGTGCATAGGTGAGGGTCAATGGTTTATGCACAAGTGAACACTGTCTCAAACAACTTGCGTGCGTACAGATGTAGAAGAGATGTTCTAAATCTGTAGTTTCACCTCGCTGTGCTGTGCACTTGGTGGTCAAACTATAAAAAGACTGAAGCTTACGGAGGCTTCGTGTTGTTTATAATGACGACGTGAACCTACTGCTTAAGAGACCTGGACGGCGTAATCAGAGGTGAGATGTTTGCGGCTTCCAGAGGCACTGCTTTCCAATTCAGAGTTCACAAATCTCATGTTTAAATTGATACGCCGGATCAATGACTCTGAATATAAAATCATGGTTTGATCCAACATCAGATTTAGTGCTATCACTCCTGGCTGCAGGGACATTGCTAGAGTTGTTGTGAGACATTAATTTCGTCTTTTTAAGTTATGCTTAGTCATTCTCTTCTGTCTAGTACTCCATCTATTAGATGGACCCTGAGTCCGTACCAAAGTTACAATTGAATTAGATAGATTTGTATTCACATAATAGGAACCACACAAGTCAGTTACAGGTTATCGTGCAGGGCTGTATTTCCCATAAACCCTTGCCTTCTGGGAATTTGTCTGCACTTTCCCTGTGTGTTGATCTAAATAAATGGCGATGATACGTTTGCTTGTTAGAGAGCAGCTATAAATGTTGGCTGGAGCTGTTTGACCCAAAGGGCAACACCTTGAAGTTTCTCTTTACTCCTCCAACCTGGGTTTTACTCTTTGCATTCTTTTTGGCATTCTGCCTACTTTTATTTAAATAATCAATGAGAGCCTTACGCTCTCTCCCTCTCGATCTGACTCAGAAAACCTTTTGGCCAATCCCAAAGCACGGTACGTTACTTCCTAAAATGCTGCTGATCTTGACCCTGAGCCACTCTTTCTGAATTGAGGACATGTGCTTTCTAAGTTCTGTAAAACCAGCGGTACTTAAAGTTGGGTCCAGGACCCACAGAGCTTTTTGACTGGGGTTCCAGGGGGTTTCCATTTATTTTTACTATAATTCCATCCATATGTAACACTAGTGCACTAGTGTTAGAATGTAAGACATAAAAACCCAAATCTTGTGAGATGTGGGGTCTCTGGGGTTTAATTTATGCCAGTGTAAGGGTCCTAGCTGCGAACACAGGCCTGTGCTGACGTTCCCTAAGGGCCCTGACACACCGAAATAATGGCCGGCTGCTGGACAACGTCGGGCAGTGGATGAATATCTGTCGGCCTGGTGTTTCCAGTGTCTCCTGCAGCCCAGCACTAGTCTACTTATCTTACTCTTTTTGGCTTTCATGGCATCACTTCATGGAACAGGCAGCTGTGCCAGTGCCATGTCAAACTAAGAAACCATCCGTGATGAGCTGGTTGCACGTTCATGCTTTGTACTACTAGCTACTTTTCTTCCTTTTGTCTCCCAGTTTCCCTTTTTTTGGATGACTGATCCAGACTACTGCCCCCTGCAGGTCTGGAGTGGTATTCACTCCCATGCATGTGCAGCTGCCAGTGAAGGTCGTCTTTAGCGGTTGTTGGGCCACAACCCTTCATTGCTAGTTTGGTGTTGGTTTGCTGTGTCTAACTTCTGCTTCCTGTGTACTTTTTTTTTCCTGTGTAGCATTTTTTTTTTAAATGAGGGAGCACCACTGGCATATTTTATGACGCCTCTGTGTGCTTCGACGACTGCAAATGCTGCGTAAAGCTTCTCTTTTTTTCCTATTTGGCAGCACTCTTCTTTCTGTGTGGGGATTTCGTGAGTGGCCTGAAGCAGGTATATGATTACAGAGTGAGCTAGAAAGCTAGAGGGTTGTTGTGGTTAATCTCCACACTCCTACCCGGCAAGTATCTACCTACAAACAGTATGCGAATGGTAATAAGTCCTTTCTCTCAAGGAGAAGATCTTCCTGTGCCAGCCCCCCCTCCTCCGTTTTACTCCCTTCACCTCTTCCTCTGAAGTGTTTCGCAAGTGTTAGTTCGCTTTCTTAATGGCAGTTGTAGCGAAAGATGGCTTTTAAATGCGCCGTGGCCCCAAGGAAGCCCCCTTTTTTTTTTTTTTAGGCCTTAAGTAGCAGAGAGTCTCTCTGCAGGACAATCGCGTGGCTTGTTCATCTGAAAGAGCTCTGACACGAACAAACCGGCCGAATGTGTCATCTCTCCAGTGACGCCGCCGCCAGTGACCCCGACACTCAGCGACTCTTCTACACCCTTACACACCGGCGGCAAACACACACAAACCGACGCTTGTCCCCTGTGATTGTATCATCCGGCCAAGTGGAGGGTTAAATCCAGCCTTCATGTCATCTCCACAGGTCCTGCGATGCTTCCGACTCAAGTGCTGTTTCGTACAAGGAAGCGGGATAAGGTAGTAAATGTTTAAACTGCCCTCATTCTAGCGTACGCCATATGGTGGAGGCTTAGCATGGCAGGGACATATACATATTTAACATCCGTGGCCCGAGGATCGACTCAGACCACACTCCTCATGCTGTACGGAATTGTAAAAGGGAGATTACTGTTCCACTTGGAAACTATGGAAAGTTGACCCAAATCAAAATCAACTGTGATTTTCCTCGGTGGATTTTCCTACTTAATTAGTTCCACTAAATGTTTTCTTGAAACATTTAGTGGAACTGAAACACATGGAAATCAATGTTTTTGCATGGCCGCGACCGATTCCAATAACGCAGAACCTTAAAGGAGGTGGAATCACAAAATGTTGATGAAGTTGCAAAGCTATAGAATGTTTTTTTTTTTAGTGGAAAACCTCTCCTTTAGCAGAGTTTCTGAGCGTTGTCAGTCCTTCTTCTCCTGAGGTACAGTAAGTATCCGAATATTCATTCAGGCACATTCATCAAATTCTCACATTTATGAAATATGCTCTGGAAAAGATAAAGAAACAGAAATCGTTGGTGCCTTTGTACTCCACAGATAGTTTAGAAGAATCAATGTTTTTTCGCTTTCGAAAAGAAAAAAGAAAAAGGCCTGAAAACTGGTCTGGTTTAGAGACATTT
The DNA here is from genome assembly GCA_036785175.1 of Eupleurogrammus muticus. Classification (NCBI taxonomy): domain Eukaryota; kingdom Metazoa; phylum Chordata; class Actinopteri; order Scombriformes; family Trichiuridae; genus Eupleurogrammus; species Eupleurogrammus muticus. Next base: position 15,099,849 of record JAYKQN010000020.1, read on the forward strand.
AGACATCTGCTGCCTTTGATGATTGTCATTCCCTCTGCTCTGAAATATAATATTCAAGGACATTTTATCTAGCAATAATACAGGACGAATTTTTTTGTGAGGAGACATCAATAAAGACCTAACAATATGTTCTGTACCCGCCACCGAGCTTTTCTGAGGTCATGGTGCGTCTTCTCACATTAAAGCATCATGTCAGGTGCTCTGAGTATTTAAACGTGAATATGTCATTAAATCACCATGAAGTAAGAGTCTGCTCCTTCTAAACAAGTGAACAGCACAACCTATACTAATAGAAGCACACGTCTATTTTTAAACCAACACTGAATTTCAGGCTGGTTTAAATTCAGGTGAGGCAAATTGAAACATGAATTCAATTTGAATATTTTGTTCCGTTTCGATGATTTGGGAATGGGCCGCATTATGCAGGTGTGCCCTTCATGTATTCAGTTCTTCTGAAGAGGACAAGTTTAAAAAAAAAAAAAAAAAAAAAAAATCGAAAGCATTTGACTGCTAATAATTTAGCAGCTGGATATTTGCTTTCAGCCGGTGACTCGACTGGACCTGTCGTGCTGCATTACAACCACCCCGGCCCCGCCGAGAGACCTGACACCTTAAGCTGAATATTACTGAGACCTGAACCTTGTGACATTTTAAGTGAAGGTCTTTACGGTTCACTCAAGCGGAGAAAAGATACTAAAGCTGAGGCTACAACAACAGCGCAGCGCTGGTTTAAATAGGGAACGGGCCCTGCAGTTTAAAATAAGAAGTGGTGGTTAATTAGCTGCCACAGAAGCGGCAGACAGCTGCTTCGCTTTTGTCTGGCTGCTGCTGTTAGTTTGCTTCTCTTCAGCTTTTTATAAATCCAGAGAAAGGCCGGTCTAATGGCATTCTCAGGTATTTTCTGTCCGGCTGAGCACTATGGAAGAAAACGTGAGTGGGAGGCGGATTCACTTGAAACTCAAAGCGTGTCAAATTTATAAAAAAAAAAAAAAAATGCAGGAACATGCCAGATTAAATTGCCCAACTTCTCTCACTATTCCATCATTCTACTCATGTATTGAACATACAGGGAACCCTTTTTTTTTTTTTACATGAAAAAAAAATCCTTTATGTGTGGATGGTGGAAGTCGTCAGTGGAGTTACTGTATGAGTTCACTAAGGCGCTTTCACACCACTAGTTTGATTATTTGGTCCACACCAGGCAATAAAATTGCTACTATGTCACATGTAGACGCCAGCGTGGTCTGCTCTCACACCTTACATCAATGTGCATCTTCAAACAAACAGGAGATGAAATAATTAGTACTTTCTCCCATGATGCATCACCTAGTTCATTTGGACCTGATTTTGCATTCTCCACACAGGGACAGGACCAATTTTTTGCAATTTTGTGTGAGGTCGGGTGGACCGAGACCACCTCTTTTTGGAGGTCTGGTTCCGCTTGATTTTACTGCGCACCCATGGTGTCACCTCTGGGCGAATGGACCGCACCCTAGGAGGGTAATTTAACCAAATATGAGCAGTCTTTCTAAAATATAGAGATTGTGAAGTATTATCCTCAGACTCAGTGGTTGACTCCGACTGCTTGAGGGGCACTAAATGCGTAAAAGTGGTGTCGGCAGTATGTGGCGGGGCACCCACCAGTAGAAGGGCACCCACCAGTAGTAGGGCACCCACCAGTAGAAGGGCACCCACCAGTAGAAGGGCATCCCAGAGGTCACCCCAGAGGTCACCCCAGAGGTCACCTTATTATTAGGGCAGCTCAGAGTCCACTTAATAACACTGTCGTTAAATGACTACACTCCAGGAGCCTGGCGAACACCAGACCTCATTGTAGTGTAGACACGGATGAGGTCTAAGAACCATCTGTTCATTCATTCAGTGGCTGCGTCTGTCTATCAAATGTGCTTTTACATAGTTTATAGCCAATCATATCAAGCATACGCAATGACATACTCAATACTCAATACCCGATAACTGTTAAATAGTTGCTTATTTATAATATAAACCCGCTATCTAAATGACTTCATAAAGCTGCATTAAAAGGTGAATTGCCATCTGCTGCCATGTTGGATACGCAGTTATCAACAAAGTCCTGTTCTGTGATTGGCTCCTTCACGGAGGAGAAAATTGTGTCTGTGGTGTAAATTGTAGTGTGAAGTGAATTTACATGTAGTGAAGGATGCTTATACCCCCGCCCCCCCTGAATGGCGTCCGTCCAAACCTTCTGTTGGGTGGGCTGAATGCAGGTGGGAACGTATCTGTCGGCTGCTGATATCAGGAGGAACGAGATTTTCCATGTAAAGTTTTTAAAAAAAAAAAAAGGTCTTTTGTCCGACTGCTCTGCCCTTGTTGATTCTGTGTAATAATTTCAACATGCCAGCTGGGCATTGTTTTCGTTTGGAACGCGGCGAAGCGCGAGCAGCTGCGGTGGAGCTGCAGCAGCGTGCGCGCCAGCGTCCGCTGGGCGGTTTGACGCCCTGCGGTCGACGGCGGAGCAAAGTGTTAAGTGAGTGAGGAAGCTCCGGCAGACCTCAGACAGCAGAGGAATAACACACTGTGACTGTTCTATTAGGCCTGGTGACTACACTGCACCTCATTAGACACATGGTACGTGTCGACTGGAGGTTGCTGCGCGCTGCTGTGTGTGCGTGTGTGTGCGTGTGTGTGAGTGAGAGAGCGAGTAAAAGAAAATGTCAGAAATGAGAATAAGCATCGGTGGAAGAGAGAGACAGAGTTAGTGGGCTTTTTTTCTATTTTATATCCTCGTAAATTGAATTTCTATAGGTTTCAGACTGCGGGTTGAATAAAATATGCAATTTTGAAGATGTCACCTTGGGCTCTGAGAGGATTCAATTTCTTTCGATTTTCTTTTTTTTTTTTTTCAGGATTTTCTTTATATTTTATTCGCTGGAACATGAATCGGTTTAATTGGGAGAGAAGAAAAAAAAAATAGACAGGTTTTCAGTGTGCGTGTGTGTTCACACCTGCGCCTGTCGTCTCCGTGTCGCGTTCGTGCACATGCAGACGTGGAGAGGAGCGTGCGTTTATGAAATGTGTGTCAAACCTGCAACGAGTGTGTGTGTGTGTGTGTGTGTGTGTGTGTGTGTGTGTGTGTGTGTGTGTGTGTGTGTGTGTGTGTGTGTGTGTGTCCCACAGCAGTGACAGGGGAGCACACAGGAATGACTGTTGACAAGTAGCTAATTAGCAATCAGAACAAGATGCCTGGCCTGGGAAAGAGATCTTTGTTTCTCTCTCTCTCACTAACACACACACACACACACACACACACACACACACACATGCTGTTTTCCCATGCTGCAAAGTGCTTCCTGAGTTCTACGGGGACCTGCTGTCACTGATGTGGAATCTGTATTTAGAGTGTCACACTGATCTGTGGTGAAAAGGTTAGGGAACACAGGGACACACACACACACACACACACACACACACACGCGCTGCGTGTCGGCAGCGATGATGATTGCGATGATGGTTGGCTGATGCTGGAACTGTTTAAAGATGCCTGTCACTCGGTGTCGGCTGTGATAATGACACCCAGGTGCTTATTTTAATGAGGTGCGAGTGTGAGCTAAAATTAAAACAACCTTGTTTTCTCCACTGTCATCATGTCGTTTGTTAAAACCACGATTAGCCGTTATTATCGCTTTTTATTTGTTTAGAGAGGACGGCCTCTCTCGGGGGGGGGGGGGACTTTATTTAGCTGTTTGACACATAGAAGTGGACAGACACTGCAGTAAGAACATATAAGACCAGCTGATTATTGAGTTGATCATTGTCTTATTGCATAAAAGCTCTGATCAGCTGCAGCTTCCAGCTTTCTCAATGAGTTGAAATCTGTTTGTAGAGAGGAGATATAATGACTGAGCGGAACAAAGACATTTACAGAAGTAGGAAATGAAACCGAGACTGAGAAATGATTTTTTTTTATATTGCATGAAAAGAGACCCACGCGGTTGAAACATCTGCCGACTTGGAGCAGCTGTCACGTTTCCCCTTAGACTGAGAGACATCAATTATATTGTTTAAAGATCCCCCCCTGATATGTTCTAAGATAACTACGGAAGTGTAATTATTGGGTTCTGATATGCTTTTTTTTATTTCCTAACAAAAAGTCCAGTTAATTATAGAGAAAATTGTTTTTTTTTTTAAATCACACTGCCTCGTTAGAATATTTTTAGTTTTTAAAGTACTGTTTCTTAACTTTATCTTATGTGAAAAGTCATTTATCTGTGTGTGTGTGTGTGTGTGTGTGTGTGTGTGTGTGTGTGTGTGTGAAGTTCTGAAGTCACAAGTCAGGCTTGTAAATGCACTAACTCGGATGGAGGGTGAGCACAGAGAAACTCGTGTTTCTCCTGCAGATTTAATTCCGAAGCCGTCTTCCAGTGTGCCACCCTGCACGCGCGTCATTCCGCACGCTGAAGCCCAAACATCACAGTCTGCTAAACAACGCGCCGTGTGAGAGACCGATTAGAAAATTAGATTTTTAGCTTACATTTGTAACTTGTTTTTCCTTGAAGGCTTTGTGTGTATTTGGTGGCATTTTACAGCATCTGGTGGAGCAGGCTTGTCAGAAATGGAATATTATATTCATCAGTATGCTTTATTTAGTATTGATTTCAAATTCTGAATAAGAATACTTGTGTTTTTATTACCCTAGATTCTGCAAACCACGCCATGCTGCACCATTATGTTTCTACAGGAGCCCGGAATAGACAAACTAAACAGTGGCTCTAAATGAAGACATGCTAATGCATATGGTTGTACATAAATGGTGAAACTTATAAAAAAAACTAAGATGTTTTTTTTCTTGACCTTTATAATGATCTAAGTTCTCATTCACCACCCAATACAAATACAGAGAGTGTGGGATGTGATTGAGGAAACACCTCCCTGACCTCACCTGGTTATAAATATATATAATAAGTTTAACTCCAACACTTAAATCACACCTTTGCCAGATCCCCACTTTAGGAATAATTTGACCAAGAAGAAGCTTAGCGTGACTGCGTGACGTAGCTGCTAAACAAGATGAGCTCGGACGTTTTGTACTTTCACCCAGTCATCCTGACATTCATTCTCCCTCAGACTTCAAAAAAAAAACAACCCTTATATACAAGAACATCACATGTTTTGGCGCTGGATAGATCAGAGATGCTGCCTTTCTTAAGAAGGAAGCTTGGAAATGCACAAATAACCGGAGGCCTGAACCCAGTATCGTATGAACATCTCTTATGTTGAGATAAGAGTCTTCCTCAGCGTTGTCAGGTCAGCGCTGACAGAAACCATGAGTCTGATTGATGCTGCCGTACGCTCAGATTCTAAAGGCGGAATCCAGAGTCTTAAAGACAATGTGTCAGGAGTCATTGAGTTTTTCAGACCTTTGAAGGGTCACGGTTTGATAAACTACAGCTGGAGTCTTTTTATTACATTATTTCCCATCCTGCTCCTTTTTATTCTCCATTCTATTGTGGCGAATCCACCAGTTTCTACAGGAGGCAGTTCTTGTTCTCTCCTCCATGGACTCCATCTTTACCGTCTCCCGGGGTTGGCAGCTTCCTGTTTGGTTGCAGAGAGACTGAACCATGTTGGTCGTTGAACAATCGTTCAACTTGGTTATTTGCAGAAGCCGAGACACAACACTTCCCAAGACACATTTGATTTTTACCGACAAAGGAGAGCAGAAACCCTGATTTCAGTCAAATTGTAAATGTGTCTGTAGCTGCAACAATGCGATCGTGGAAGCTGACGAAGGATTAAGCTCTGGGATCGAGTTTCCGCTGCCTTGGGACGGGATATCCTGTCAAAGGCTTCGGTTTCTGTTCGGCAGCCATTGTTCACCGTCCACTAGCAACTCATGATGCAGAATGGAGTTGGAGTTAAGAGGCAAAGCTAAAACGACACAAACGCGACATCTCAGCGGAGTTTTTAAGCTGCGCGGATGAATTGGGGCCAATGACATTTTGCTTGAATGTGTCAATGCTCTAAAACTGGTGTCCAGTCCCCTTCCTACAGATTCTACCTGCAGAAGGTTTTCAAAGACCCACATCCACATATTCCTGCCAGTAGGCTTCCACCAGTAGACTTACAGGAAAATGTTTGTTTGATTTGTATTTCCAGCCAATTTACTGTGTCCTACAGCAAACTTGTATTTGTCTATTCGTTTTTACAGTGGCTGACGCATCCAATTAGACCTTTTATTCAATCCCCCGTGTGCTTTTAAAGTAAAGATATATGACTTCTACTGTTTTCCAGTAAAAGCGGATGTGGTGGCAAAGATTTTAACTAGTTTGTTGTTTTATTCTGGTTGTCATGTGACATCTGACAGCAAACAGTAAATTAGGCTTGATTAGACCATAAAGCAGCAGTGTATTTAACCACGAAGAACACTGTTCGATGTCAGTGGTGAAATTAGTATTCAGATGTGTCACAGGCCAGAAAAGCTGCTAAAACTTTTTTTCTGTACCACAGAAAAAAAAAATGCAACATGGATGGATGTCAGTGAGGAGGCAGGCGAGGTGGAGTGAGTGAAATAAATCAAGCGGGCTGAGGAGCAGATTCAGGGGGCTTCACTTTTAATGAAAGAGACGAGCTGTCGCCCGAGATGGAGCGAGGGAACGCGAAGGAGGAACAAGTCGTACGGGGAAAGCGTGAGGATGTCGAGGAACGAGAGGAATGTGTGTAGCCGGCGGAGATGAAACGAGAGGGACACGAGCTGACAGAAGTAGGAAGTGAGAAATGAGAAATGACTGTCCTTTTCACCTTGTTAGCCGCTTTTCTGTCTCACACTGCACCCCCTAATAATACATGGCTCTCCTGTAATGAAATCCCACGGACCACAGCTTTTACTGACTGCTTAATGACGAACCGGAATATGTGTATAAATGGCCTCAGGTTTAATATGATATTTGGAAAAATCCTTCTTGTTTGCTCTCCGTCGCCTGTAATTAAAACAAATAAAAAAAAATTGAGCGAGTAGGATTTGACGTTGTGAACATCAATCGAGTTGTAATTAAAACCGCAGTGCCGACAAAAGTTTGAGTTGCGCATTTAGCTTCTGAAACGTTGCAAATCTGACTCGATTTGCTGTGGGATTTGAAAAGGGGCCGAGGTAATATAAGCGGCGGGTTTAGATTCAATAGAAGATATAATATGCAAACTACTTCTCAACTGAAAAAAAAATCTGTCTACAGTTTCAGCCTGCGTCAAACACGGATGAAATGGTTTGAGTTTCAGGGAAAACGAGCGATCGCTGGAGTGAGAGCGGTAACGTGGGCGAGGGAGGAGCTGAGGCGAGTGGAGACGAGGTGAACGGAGGAGAGGAGACGGCAGACAAAGCGGATGCGTGTGGTTTTGCCTTATTATAGGTGGAGATCGGGTAAACAGAAGGACTCTGGTTAGCAGGTCTGTTGGTGACGGCGAGATAATAACGAGGGGGGGGAAGAAAAGAAGAAGAAAGGCGTGAGAAAGTTCTGAGAAAGGTGTCAACAACTTCCCTTAATGAGCAAAAAGTGATACAATTCCAGCACGAGAGAGAGAGAGAGAGAAATTTGAAACAGGAGACTTAAAGAAAGTGAGATAAGAAGTAACAAAGAGATATGGTGAGGTTGGAGATTTTTCAGGGTTTTTTTTTGCATTGCATTGAGTGTGGTGCCTTCTATTGGAGAATAAAACACAAGTGGTGGCCCAATGTGCAGGACAACTGGTAAACTGGCCATTTAATGGACAAAACTTGGTAAGGTGGCTTTCTTCTAATGGTAAATAAAATGTAAGGTAACCTCCAGGGCACCGAACCCCACCGGTTTCATATGCTCATCCCCCTAACCCTAACCCTAACCCTTACCCTTACCCTAACCCTAACCCTAACGCTTTCAATGACTGTGCTCACTAACTGCAGACTAGAGTGAGGGGTGGACCTCTGCGGCGGAGGCTCCACCGAACCCCTGAGACCGGCTCACTGAACCCCTAGTGTTCAATCGAACCCAGGTTAAGAACCACTGCTCTAGGGTGTCGTTCCAGTGGCCAAAATGTGATAAGGTGGCTTATAAGGTGCTCTTCTGTTGGTCCCAACATGATAAGGTGGCTTGTAGGGCGTCCATCCAATGATAAAGTTCCTCTTTATTCATACTCACTGTAGTCACTGTCATTTTTCACTGGTCACTTTTTTCTCTTCACACACACCCTGCACCTTAAGTGTGCATTAGCTATGTATGTGTACATGTGGGTATGTGCGTGGATATGTATGTCCATATATATATATGCAAATATGTGTGTATGTGTATGTATGTAGGTATGTACGTCCATGTATGTATGTATATATGCTTTGCTTATGCATACTTTTTACTTTTTTTCTTACTATTTATTAGCATTTTCTCTCCATTCTGTCGATAATGCATACTGTGTATGCGGATTAACAAATTCTGCGAATTTGTACATTGTGTTGTGTGTTTTTTATTTTTTTTTATAGTTTTTTTAGGTTTTTTTTATCTTCTTCAACTTTATCTTACTTTTTCTTTATCTGTAACGCTGCAGTAACACACAAATTTCCCCGTTGTGGGATCAATAAAGTTTATCTATTCTATTCTATTCTATTCTATTCTATTCTATACCGATGATGCCATTTCTCGGTTGTCTGAGTCAGCCTCTGGCTGGAGGGGGCAGGAAGGCGGAGGGGAAGGATGGTAAAAATCTGTAGTTACCGTCAGCAGCGCGTCAGCTCCCGTTCCACGGCGTGATTAGCTCTCGATTTCTGCGCCGAAATCAGTCTTTTGTGTTCATCCATAAATATTTCTCCAGCGCGGTGTCCTTGAAAGCGCGGCTGGCGAAGAGGGCTTGATGACCGCTAATGGCGTCAATTGAGTAATACAGCCAAATAGGTTTCACTTTCATGTCAGGAGTCATTTGGTAAAAGCCGTCATTACGCTGTCAGCCTGGCTGCTTTTACCTCGCTGCACAAAGCGCCCTCTGTACGCCGTCGGCCGAGCAGGAGTCACCATGTTGCAGGCCTTGTTCTTTCTTTCTTTTTTTTGTGGCAGGCACGGATGGCCAGAAATCACTGATTGGACTATGACATGTTCAAGGATTGGATTTTGATTGATTCTTCTCTATCGATTTTTATTTTCCACTCCATCTCCACTCCCCATGTATGCGTCTCCAAAAGTGAATGGATTCTTCGGGGGATTGGCAAACTTGGCGACGGCGAGCGTGATTACCCAATCCGTGGCCTCAAAAACGCCATCCCTCATCCACAAAGATCCCTTGGAAGATATACTTGAAACCTTGATTTTTAAAAAAAATGTATTCCTGCCACAGAAGATGCACATAATTGATTCCAGCTGAGTTATTGCCTCATCTCTTTACTGTCTCGATATAATCAGGAGAAATGTGGAGTAATGTGGCCGATATCGAGCCGCAGAACTCGCTGAAATGGGAAGATATGCGCCATTATTAAGATGAGATAAGATAAGGCAAACTTTTTATTGTTTTGTTGGCGAAAGCTTTGGGATACGGTATCGTGATGGTATTCGGGGTAGGTCTCCGGTGAGTTCTGCACGGGTCCTGTGGTCATTTCCTCACTCGATTAAAATGATCAAGCATGTGTGTGCTCAATAAAACCTTGCAAAACCACATGAATAAAGAAAAACATTGCTCAAATATTAACTGATTAATATCAATCGGATGAATTATCCCGGGGCTGTGCTCCCATAACAGATCCGTTGAACATTGCGAGATGCAATTCACGCATTACCCGTGAATAAATATCGTGGGGAGATTGCCTTTAACTGCAGTTTCCAAGGGCGATGAACTGTCTGAAAAAGAAGTTTCGAGCCAACGTGGACAAGAAGTCTTTAAAGGGCTCAGAAAAAAAAAAAAAAAAAAAGTAATCCTTGAACATCTATGAGGCATCTTCTGAGAGAATCATGAGATCCGATCGATGGCTGCAGAGCGTCTACGCCACAGACCTTGTTGTGAGATTGATTTGTAGCCTGTGAGTGTGATGGTTGTGGTGGAATAATACGCTGCACGGGCTGTGCTGCTGGACTACATCCACCTCTTACTTGGAGGGTGAACTCCGGCTGTTTGGGATTGTGTTTTCCGGAAGCAGGGGGTGTGAGAGGCAGATCTGGAATAGAGTGGTCAAACCCCATATTCTGACATTTAGTTCCTGCTATGAGTCACAGCCCAGCATTCGTGAATCCTACATTTTCCACTGTACAGCGTATTGTTCCCCCCTCACCCACTTCCTGTCTGGTAAAGACCTCGATCTTTCAATCTCCACACTGCCAGTTTGCAGGATTTCCGTAAAAAAAAAAAAAAAATGGAAGTCCCCCAGTCGAGATAACTCTGACATCATGCCATTTTTTCCTTTTTAATGTCTTTTTATTTAAAAAAGACACAAGTGGTGCTCAACACTGCACCCGTTAAACAGGATTTAATGCTGCACAGCATTGTGTCTCCTTGAGAAACACGTCGGTCCACATCATCTGACTCAGTTTATCGCTTCACAACAAAGTGTGACAGGTTCATACTGTAATTTCTTTTCCATGTTTTGTCAACTCGTGCACGGGGGGCTGGGGGGAGTAAATCCTGGAGTATCGGAGTTAATAGAGGGGCATAGATTACAGCTGTAGGCTTTCGGTTTAGTGTACGAGTCAGCACTTCTGAGAGAGATGCATAAATCAAATAAAAAAAAAAAAAGACTTTTCATGATACAATAAGCTGTGAACAGATTGGTCTTTTTTTTTCTTACAGGATCAAATGAAGCCTAAAGTGCATTCAGGTCAGATGTAATTGCTAATGTATCTTTATGCACCACTGACTATGAGTTTATATATATATGTGTGCATGTCGATTCAAGATGGCGCGTCCTCTGAGTGCTTCTCTTCAAATGTGGACAGTTCTACACTGGCAGAATATTAATAGATGTTCAGGGGAGATACAGATCTAATGCGCTTCGCCAGCAGTGTATCAAATTGCAGATCAATAGGTTCAAGTTCCACATCAGTCTGAGCCTTGCCCTGTCACAAGTGAAAGGAAATGAGATTCCAAAAGCATGCTACTTTCCGGACTTTTTTTTTTTTTTTCTTTTAAATCCTTGATGCCAGGCTGGAAAACTCCCCCGTAGCAGGGCTGCAGCGCGGCGGCGTTAGGAGGTGGCGACGGTTCCTCTCCGCGGAGACGCCGCAGCTTTGTGTGCTGCATAAAAGGCCCTTTACTGTGTTTGTACCGCACCGAGTTAACTCATTAGCATCACCATGCACTCAGGTCGTGAATGCTTCAGCTCAGGGATGCTCTCTCTTTTTCATCTCTCACAACTCTTGCTCGTTTGTTTTTTTTCTTTTTCTTCTTTTCCCACCTCCCTGATGCGTTTTGCAGCAGCCCAGTGAGCCGGGGTCTGCATGTTCAGCATTGTCGTCCTTCGGTAATGCATCACGTCGCTCTCCCCCTCTAATGAAATTAACTTTAATAATATCAACCACATGGGTAATTCAATTTTCAGCACGGAGAAACGGGCTCATACGGATAACATAAAGTGAAACATTTCAGTTCTGGGTTACTCTAGGTTATGTTATCTTGCCTTTTTTTCCTCCTGTAAGGGAGGTTCTGTTTGAATGAATCCGTGGAGCCACCAGCTTTAAGTGAAGTAACTTTAAAAGAAGCTGGTTGTTGAAGTGTTGCTTTCTTTTTTTATTGGTCGTGTAGAAGCACTCCAGGAAAAAAAACAACCTACTCAACTCACAAACTTTTAATTTTTTAGTTTTTTTTATGTTGTGGTGAGTTGACTCTAAAGATAACGGGGTCTGATGTGTTTCGACCTTGTTGACCAGATACTGTGGGATGGGCCCTCTGCTCAGATGTGACCTGGGGCAGCGTGGGGGGGTCGGGGGGGTGATTCATGCCCAGGTCTCTCTATGCTTTCCGCAGCCAGAATATAACCCAGAACTCAACACGTCTAAGTGTGTGAGCAACGTGGAAAAAAAAAATAATAGTAATAAAAAGGTGCAAAGAGCATCATATCGGATGACATTGGGGGAAACTCTGCCTGCGGCTGTTTTCATTTTGATGTAATGTTAAATTTCAGGGATTTGAAACCTGCCGAGCGCACGCTGTGCACGCCGTGTCCAAAACACGGGCTACCATAAGTGTTATTTGGATCAGTATAAGCCTGTCTGCTACCTGGGAAAATCAGGACTGGATTTACAGCCCAACATTAGACTTCCTCTAACGTCACTCCTGCAGTTTGTGCAGCCATTTCTACGCAGTGCACGTCATTCTACAATATAAAATTGTAACTATCCCCGGTTCACCCTTACCAAAGAATGTGTTTCTTTCCCCCCGCTTCTTCTCCGAATTGCCATTGATCATTTCTTCACAGAGTTAAAGCCTCTGAGGGGAAAATGGAAAGCGACCCAGTGTCGAGGTTTGACTCCCCGTCGAATAATGCCCCCATCCTGTTAGACAAGTGTTTGCTGGGGCTCTGCCTGCTCAGGTAGGGTCAGGACTTCATGGTTTATTTAGTTTGTGGTTGTGGTTGGGCGTAGCAGAGATAACTGGATGGGAACAGGGTCCCATAAGTCAAACTTTGCACTATAAGTCAAACTTATTCAGCAGTAACACTATACTCACCTTTTCTTTTCCTATGTTCTCCCGTGTGACTGATAGCCTTGAGTTTGAGATCCGCTCCGCGAGGCTCCTTACTACAGGAGCTGTGATGCTGACAATCCATCTCGCCTTCTGTAATAAAGTACTACTCATTTTTGAGCACCACATGAAATCAGCCTGAGGTCAGTAAGCATGATAGAAATGAATAGACGAGACGTGCCTGATTATAAGGCGTACTGTTGATTTTTGAGAACAATTTATTTCCCTCTAGATCAGTATAGACGATCAGGTGCCATAAATGTGTATCAGAGGTAGAGAATGATGTCACCTGGTGGAGCACAGTAGATTTATGAATGGATCCCCACTGTAGGACTTGATGAGAGGTCAAACAGCACATCTATAGCAGGCCTGTGTAAGAACGTGTACCGGAGACATTCACCATTTCTAATTGTTTCCTGAAACAAAGCTTATTTGTTCAGGTGTGTGTGTGTATGTGTGTGTGTGTGTGTTCAGCAGACTGAATCATGTTCAGTGTAGACAGAAAAGAGAGATGCAATCTGTCAGAGCTGCGAGGGGTCTCCAGCAGCTGGGGGGGGGGCAGGTTCTGGGTTGGAGTTAATTTACTGAATATGTAAAACAGCGCGTGTGTGTGATCAAACGTCGCCAAGGTGTCGATTTGTAAAGGAACCCAGGACTCCAGGCCACCAAACTGTCGCCTGCGTTCCGGCGGATTGGTGGCTTTGATCCGATGGCGGGAGGGAACTTCCCCGTATGTCCTTATCAGCAGGCGGGCACGCCACACGCAACCGCCATCAGCCAGACACGAGTCGGGGCTGTAATCTTGCACCATTGGAATGGACGGGCTGCAGCGTCGGCCCAGATGGTTTAAAAGTCTGTGCACTGCTGCTGGTTCTGGCTGAGCAGCTCCTTTTGTGAAATAAAAAAAAACAAACAAACGCAACAAGCAGAATTTGCTCCAGGTAGGATATATTGTTTGTAGATCAAATAAAATACAGCAGGATTATTTTCTGTGGTGATGGTTTCGCCATGACCGGCGTTGTCTCAGAAAGCAATAAATGTGGCTGTCTCTGTGGCAACCTAAAGAGTTGGCATAGCAACTAAGGAACAAGACCTATGGATGGTTTGAAGGGATTTATTAGGACCCGCTTTTCACTTCCTATATATGAAGATGTGACTTTCCAATTCGAGTTCTGTTTAGCAGCCAATCTGGATGACATCAGTTTAAGTGGGTGTGGTGAATGTGTGGATGTCGCTCTATAATGTTCCTGTGCTCTAGCTGTGGGTGGGTGTGTGTGATAATGTGTGTGTGTGCACGTGTTAGAGGAAATCCTGTTGTATCCACTGATGGAATCACACGCCACAGCCGATCGGTGTTGGCTGGTGAGATGCTGTGTAGGGGAGGGGGGCCGTGTGTGTGTGTGTGTGTGTGTGTGTGTGTGTGTGTGTGTGTGTGTGTGTGTGTGTGTGTGTGTAGGGGGGGGGCAAAGCCGCTCGGCTCAGTGACGGCAGCTTTTAAATCGTACCAGACTTATATGTCAGACCTGCAAACGTGCAAAAACATACAAGGTCAGGGCCTGTTTGTGTGTGTGTGTGTGTGTGTGTGTGTGTGTGTGTGTGTGTGTGTGTGTGTGTGTGTGTGTGTGTGTGTGTGTGTGTGTGACAAACCAGGCGAAGATACAAACACATTTATGGGCTTCAAGTCTCCTTGACTCTGTATAACTATCATGGAATAATTGCTACAGCAAATAAGTTTTGCTACGAATAGAATGTTGGCTCAGCAATGATAAAATGTTGTATGAATGTTGCATTAATCTTGAGAAAAGAATGTTCTGCTCAGAACAATATGTGATTACCACATGAAAATCCTTGGTAGGCCTCTACTCCTTCTCTCTTGGTAAAAAAATTCCTGAATCTATGAATATTCATGTGGCCCTCATCAGATTTTTTTCTCGCAACTGTAAAGTCAGCCCTATGTGTGGAGGTTACCACATTGCACTTGTCTAATTCAAAGTTCGGATCAGGATTAACTTCCAAACTAAGGTGTGATATCACAAAGCCTGCTCCTCTTAAAGTGTGATTTACAGTGAGCTAGTGTTAATTTCTTTAATAAAATAATAAGGATTTAAGCTTGTCAACACCTTTTTTTCCAGCATGCATTATGCTGCAATCCATTACATGTTGAAAAAACCTGGAGACATAAAATAACACAAAGGATTTTAGCACAATGTGCATGAATAGCACCTTTTAGGACTCGATGCACACACACCACACACACCTCAGAGCTGTATGATTAGTGATTCAACCTATGGTTTTCATCAGATAAGGATAAGATATAATCTTAAATCTAAAACGACAAAATATTGTTTTTGGTTCCACTAGATTGACTGAAATATAAAATATACATACATATATAATGTATTCTGATGGCTAATACAGACTGAAATGTCGTCAGTGTTTTTTTGACTAAGATAAGACTAAAATGCTCAAACTTTCAACTAAAAGTTGACTCAATAAAAACAGGATGCGGTTGACTAAATATGATTAAAAAAATATAAAATAAAAAATTACAAGGGCATTTCCACACAGGAATAAGACAATACGTCTTCAAGCATGAAACTGCATGTACGTTGCACAGTGAAGCTCAAATACTGATTGATTAGTTGCTCATTGGCTTTCCAGCCAGCTGTCTCTCGACCCTGTGCTTGGCTCATGCATGGCGTCAATGCCAAACGACATCGAGACCATAATTGTTGGTTGTTTCTGCCAGATTCCTGCATCTTGTACGTCAAACATCCACCAATGTCCTCTCCCTCCAACTGCAACGTCTCATATGTAAATGTAAAAAAATGCTGCCTGTGAACATAATCCAGGCAGCGTTTTACCTTATTGCCAGCACAATCCAATTGGGAGAATTATTCAGTGGTATATAATTCATTGGAGACGGATTGGATCAAAGCGGTGGTGAACAACACGGGACATGCGGCTCCACACATGAATCCAGACTTGGGAACGGGCTCAGGTGCTCGAGAGTCGATCGGTCAGTAATGTAGGTCAGAATTTCCCATACTGGAGGGATTGAAATGGAATTTGGTGCAATTATGTGCAGGCGTCCCAGTGCCGTTGATAATCCCCCGACTTTTCATCTATCACCACTAGCAGGTTGCATGGAGTTCTGTGGTTCACGGCACAGCTCCGGCCGGGACTAATTGTCCATTTGTTCTCAGAGTGTTTGACCTTCTTAGACGCCTATAGACGTGGATTGTTCCAGTAATTCACAGGAAATAAAGCAAAGTTGAAAGACGGGCACAATAACTATAGCTGTATTTTTCTTTTTTTTCCAAGCAGAAATGTTTTTTCTCCTCTGTTAATCCTCAGATTAGTCTTGCGACCCCTTGGGGAGGTCTGACCTTCATTCTGCAAACCACTGAAACGCATGTGTAGTGTCATTCTATGCCGTTGCAACACAGGATAAATGTCACACAACTTAAACAAAAAAAAAAAAGTTTATATCATGGAAACCGCAGCCCAGGTCTAGACCGTTAAACCACGTGCATGACTTGCATCGTGGTTCCTTTCATGCTCTTCGGCGCTTCTCCGTTGCATAACGCTGACCACAGGCTCTGACAGTTGCAGAGTAATGGATGGAGCGGATCACATCGTGATCAGGTTTTCCGTTGACACAGACCACAGAACTGCCAGCAGCCAAGTGTAGGATGTGGTGTGGGTCAAGCAAGGAAGCTCTTTCCTTTTCGTAGAAGACTTCACTTCAGAGCATAACGCTGTAATGATCCAGCACAGTGACTTACTGGTAATCTCCTTCCCTCGGCCTGCCTCTGCACTATGGTTGCATTGAACTACTTTTATAGGACATACCCCAACCAATCAACTTCTGATTAGAATCCTGCTAATCCTTTAAAAAGAGAGACATGAAACCAACTTGATGTTAACCGCCAATACGTCCAAGATACAGAATATTATGTTATTAGACTCTATGTTCTCTTTACCATTGTGCTTAAAGAGAAGTGCATCGACGTCCGTCTTTTCTCTCTCTCTTTCTTTCATAGCGTACAGTAGAAACGCGTCCTTGGATGCGTTGATTTCCTTCAACGGAGTGTATGAAACGTGCCTTCACCTCTCAATACCCCAAGCTGTTTAATTCTCCTCTGCTCTTGATTGTTTGTGAGTGGGCTGCCTCCATATTTGTGAAAGCTGCGGCTCTGTGACTCTGTAGTTCAATTTGGAAGTTTTCCAGTTTGTGTCGACCCCTGCGTTTTTCAAACATAGTCACACACACACACACTTTTTTTTCAGATTAGATGCTTTAGGCCCGACGTTACGGACCTTCAACCATCATATCATATATACGAGTGTATTACAAATATATACTCCACCATTACTTACCTCCTACTACTCACTTATTGCACAGTGAGAGGTGCTTTCACATGACTCCCACACACATGCTTTGGCTTAACCAAAGCAGCTCATTATCGTTCAGCACAGAGCATCTAGATGTAATCAGTGTCCTAAACTGTCATCTAAAGGACTCACATGACCTATCCTCAATGCATTTCATTTGCTCCTTTTATTTGGACTATGCATTTCAGTTCTGAAGGTAGGCACTTAAAGAGAAGCAGATAACCCGTCTTTTCAATTCCCTCTTTTGGAAAAAAAAAAAGCTTGAATGAAGAGGGGTGATAAGGAAATGGACACACACACACACACACACACACACAAGCATCATCTTTCACTCTGTCTTTTGCCTTTCGAGGAGGAGAGTGATGTATCGAGGGGAGCGAAAGGGAGACGAAAGCCAGAAAGATGAGAGAGCGCGGCGGGAGGAGACGATGAAGTTGACGAACAGAAGGGGGAGAAGTGAGAGATGGCGGAGGGACAGGGGAAGAAGGTGGGGATGACAGAAGATGAGAGAGGGGATGATGATGCTGGGGAAATGGAAGACAGGAGGCGGCAGATGAGAATTCAGAAATGATGCAATGACATGGAAGAGACAGACTGAGAAGTCTGCGTGTGAGAACAGATGGAAATATGTGCAGTGAGTGATATATCGGCAGGGATTAGCTTTTTAAGAGATGGTGGGAAGAAAGGCAGGATGGGACAAACCAAGAGGAATATGAAACTCTGAACCTGACGTGAGGAAAAATAAGAGAAAACAAATGAAAATGCGAGTGATGGAGAGCATGAAATAATGAGACAGACAATGAGAGAATCTAAGTTCAAAAACAAAAGCGAGTGCCTGGTGCAGGAGTGTCAGAAAAGGATTAGCCAGTGTAGACATGGGCCGCATACATTAGCAGATGTGCGGTTTCCAACACACACACGGAGCTCATTATCTGAAGTAGACCGCATGAGAGGCCTGCCTCTGTCCACCGCTGGCTGAAGGACCCATTGCTTAAGAAACACAGATGAATATTAATGAACTCAAACAGGTGAAAATGCAATTTGCAATTAGAAACAATTCCTGCAATTTAGTAGTAGCGCAGTGCCTGCAGGGAGCATGCATTCCTAATAAAGCGGAAGTTTAAGTAGATTTGTCATGTTTGGTACATAGTCTTAACATATACATGGTACATTAGGTAAGAAATGGACATTCATCATGTCAACACAGATATGCAGAAACAGTTATTGTTAGAAAAAGACTGCAATTTATTTTCAAAGTTTGGATGTCATTCTTCATATAAGTTTTAAAATTGTAAAACTGGATTTATAGTAATTTGATATCTCTGTAATCTTAATCTCTTACTTGCTTTTTCCTGTATAAATGTGATGACCTGGGCTTGCTACTGTTATATGTGTTTATAAATGGATGTTAGATGATAGTGCTGGGATTTCCTGAGGATCCGTGAACTTGTCTTGAAATAAGGCGACCACGGCCAACAGTAGCCTGTGTTAGCATGAGGAATAAAGTAGCAGCGTCCTAACAAGTGATATTTGAGAGACGTTAAAATACTTTTGTTATGTTTGCTGCATGATGAATTGTAAGGAAAGTGCTGGGAAGCAGCATGAGAAGCGCCGTGATATAGAGCTTTCCAAAACTGCTGTAGCATAGCGTCATGATAAAATATGTATAAATATTTCAAAGATTTTTTTGCAGTATAAACAACCTTATTATATATTAGCCAGGCTGCTTAATAAATAAGCCCCCATATTATAAGCGCTCTACCCCTACACCACCTCCGTGTGCCAAGAGTTTTAACTTTTAATGATAATAATGATGTTTTGAATATCTGTCCAAAATATTCCACTAAAAAAGGATAGAGACACATCGTGCTGTGAGGCTCCTTGCTTTCATAGATCAGGGATACACCCCAGACAGGTCGCATTCACTCACACTCATACCTACTGGTCATTTAGAGTCTCCCATTAACCGAAGCATGTTTTTGGACTGTGCTACCCACTGCGCTGCCAAGATAAAAAGTTGATGGATGAAACAAGACTTCGGGGAGGGGGGGGCTTCTTCAGGAATGATTGGACTTGTAAGAGATGATGAGTCTATGAGGAAAACTGAATGGGATGAGATTAAAGACATTAGACAACATAAAGGGGAAAGCATGAAACTAAGGGAATTAAGAGTGGGCCGGAGTAAGTAAATATAGACGACTAAAGATCTATGATAGGGAATGGATGGGAGGAAGTAATCTAGATTTGGTGGTAATGATGAAGCAAGGTGTGAACGCACTTTGCAGCTCTGCACTGTTGAGTCCAGTGGTTACATCCTCACACGCGGTGTGTGTGACTAGTGTTTCTCGTGTCTCAGCTGCTGCTCTCCCCAACGCAAACATGCGTCGGTCGTTCCCCGGCTGTCTGCGGCGTTCTGCTCAACCAAATGTGTCAACGCGTGTTTTACATAATTACTCTTTTTTCGTTTGGGCGAGCGGGGTCTAAAACAACATGGAGGATATATATAAATATATTTGTATTCCTGCAAAGTAAAACCATACAGTAAATGTGACATCGATTTGGCCTGGAGGGCGAATCACACACATATGTTGCCCCCTGCTTCCATGAGCAAACACACACACGCACACACACACACACTCTTCTCCCGAGACCCTCTCTGCGCTCTCTTTCTCTCTGCAGATATAGATAAATATCTATTTTTCCGCACGTGTGTGGACTGAGATGAGATGCCGCCAGATGTGGCTGCAAATGAACAGCTGTTGCTCAGCTCTGCAGCTGCCCGTCTCGCTGCAGCGACACCCACGTCGTCGCCTTCGCCACCGCCACTCGGCGAAACATACGTTCTGCGTTTGGGGGAAGAATCTCGCTGCGTTCAATTCAGGATCAAGTCCTTCCACTTAGTGTCAGTCCAGGTTCCTCCGGGAGTCGGTTGTTTTACTGCGGAAATTCTGAAATTATAAATGCTGGTCATGTGATTTGTTTTGTTGGTATGTGTGTGTGTGTGTGTGTGTGTGTGTGTGTGTGTGTGTGTGCATGTACATTTGCTAGCGTTGTAATTAACTGCATGTTCTGACAGCGAAAGTGTGAAATTGGAAGCATTGTGAATGGATGGAGGTGGCGGCAGCGGCAAGTGGCATCGTGACAGAGAATGAGGGAAAAATGAAATAATGGACATTCTGGCACGGAGGCAGACTTACTTACTGACTGAATGATTGGCTGATGAACTGGCTCAGACACAGGAAAAAAAAAAAAAAAATCCAGGCTGAGAAAATACAGGAATAATATGCACCCGGTCGGACCCGGCGAGGGAGAAACAAAGAAGCGAAGAGCAGAGCGGGAAAAAAAAAAAAAGAGAAAGAGGTCACGGGGAATGAGACGGCATGAATGTGATTGTCTGTGCTACAGTTTAATCCCTCACAAGGACACGCCGCCGCCCGCAGATCGACACAATGATGCCGTGATTGAACGCTTTCCCAGCTCCCAACATGCATCACAAAACTCTGCACAAACAAAGACGGAGAGCAGCCTGCCCCACGACGATTGTTCACACAACGCTGAGGGCGAGCCGCAGCTCACGTTTCTGCACATCTCTGCACACCCAGCGATGCACCGGGAGGCAAACATGCTGGAACACACGCACACACACACACGCACACACACACGCAGAGTGGGTGCATGAATGCTGTTAATGGTGGAATCTAATAAAGTACACTTACTTAAGTAAGGCAGCAACCACATTTAATTGATGCTTACATAGAAGTCAATGATTTGAGTATTGAAGTTACAGTAATAGCTTTTGAATGAAGGTATTTTTTCCCCATTGTGGTATCCTTTTCCTGAAATATCTGCATACTTCTTCCACCTCTGCATATTGTTGTGTTTGGGTGGTAAAGCGTTCCCAGACAAAGTGTGTGTGTATATGCATGTGCATGTGTGTGTGTTATAGGCCAGGTTAGGCAGATGGAGATGGGGCGTCTGCAGGGAGCAGAGAGCACAGAAAACACACAGCGCAGCACATTGCGTATCCTCAACAGGACGCAGCAACGCTCCAAGCCTGCACATCCAGCACCCGGAGGAGACAGCGCCGCAAATTACACGCTGTACATAAACACGCCAGGCTTGTCTTTTGAGCTGTCAAATTAAAGCTGCAGCTAAGGATTATTCCAGCTCACCGTTGGTTATCCACTAAATCTCAGTGCCAGCGATGCCTCCGCTTTGCTTACCTTGTCCAACCCTCGGTAAAACGCAAATAGATTTCATTCGAAATGCAATCAAACAGAAAAGAAATCAATGAATTCTACATTTTGGAGCAGCTGGAAATTCTCTGTAAAGTAATGTGATATGCCGTTTAAATAAATGCAGCTTGATAGATCCGACAGTCCATTTCTGGTAATAAAATGTCTCATTTGGACATAAGTGAGTTGTTTTTGGTGCTGAAGCCTGCAGTTACACGGGGTGTGAAAGCTCCAGAGCAAACACACAGACAACTCCAGATTATATCTGGATTCTGCGGGGCTCTAAGCCACAGCACACAACCAGGAGGGATTAAAAACCTGATTTCCCCGGACTACTCCTAAAGGTGAAGTATTAGGTGAAATTGGATTCCAATCCTTTCCCGTCCCTATCTGTGGATGTTAATATCAGATTCCTCGCTTTAAAAAACAAAAAAAAGGCGCAAGTTAGAAGCACCTGCAGCAGATCTAGAGTTTTCCCTCTTCAAGATGTGTTCCATGTGCAGGCTGCAGCCTAGACAAAAGCTAACATGCTGGATATGCATAAGTCTCACAGTAAATGCATGGCAAGCATAACGTGTCCCAACCATCTGTCTCCATACAACGTTATTGAAGATAAAAAAAAGGTGCAATAGTGTGTTTAACAAACATGAAACAGAACACAATAAAAGATCCAACAGAGAATACGTTTCAGAAACAAAGGGATGTTGGCAAAGCCTTTAACTCGCTCAACATTGGTTTTGTGAATGAAGTCTACTCATCTCACTGTGTTCCTGGCAGCGTCCCGTGAGCCATTTTTGACACATTAAATTTGCATTTCTCTCACTTGAATTCGTTTTTTGTTTCATCTGGAGGCGACCCGAGTCCCCTTTAAGCCTGGTAATCTCTCACCTGTTCCTACTGAACATCAGTCCGCTCATCACCATCTATTCCAAGCCACGCTTCACCGCCATCATTTGGAATCTATGTGGTGGGTGGATACATGTTATCATAGAAAACACTGTATAGTGCTTTATAGTCTGTTGGACAGTCTCCATTATTGTGTTTGTTTTATTTATGTGTTTTTTATTTACCACCAATGCTGTGTCTCTGTGATACAACTGGTGTCTGCAAAAAGTAAAAAAAAAAATGCCCCAGGAAGTGTTTGTGGCACCGAACATCTCTGTAGTAAAAAAGATAAGGTCAAATAAGATTTATGGGTTAGTCGCAGTGTGCATGGACCACTGTTTTATCTGTGTGTGTGTGTGTGTGTGTGTGTGTGTGTACAGTATATTGTGCAGCTCCAGCCTGTCTGGTTTCAGGGAGGATCCTTGGCTTTTATGAAGTGACCGGTTGTATATCACATTAACGACAGCAGCGGTGACTGCGCCGCGATGATCCTCCAATCACGCCGCCGCTTATTTTTATGGAGGCAGAGGTTGCTGAGGACGGGGTTAGCCCATCTTTCATTGCATGTGTGTGGGAACCAACTGACCGTGTGTGTGTGTGTCAGAGAGAGAGGGAAAGAAACAGAGACGGTGGCAGTCAGTTTGTGTGTCTGCGCGTGTGTGTGTGTGTGTAAGCGAGTGTGTTTCTTAGCCCAGGGACCTTCTGTTCTCTAATTAGTTTTTCCTGTGGTATGTTTTCCATCCCTTCATCCCTCCCTCCATCCATGCAACAGATTGCAACGGTGATTCTGGAAATCCAGAGGATCAGACCATACACACACACACACACACACACACACACACACACACACACACACACACAGCCATATGAATGTAATCAAGCCTGCAGTAGCGCATGCCAGGAGTGCAGTAAGCAAGGGACAAGAGAAAGAGAAGATTTAGGTGTCTTTATAATCTGTGTGTGTGTGTGTGTGTGTGTGTGTGTGTGTTCCCTCAATAGGGTGAAATAGCGGCAAGCTATCTAATTTTCAGGACTTATAGTCACAAAGCCAGCTTGATTTCACCAGCCTGTGTGTGTGCATGTGTGTGTGTGTGTGTCTGTGTGTGCGTGTGTGTGTGTGTGTGTGTGTGTGTGTGTGTGTGTGTGTTACCGACACATGGTGAAGATAAGCCTGTAGGCCCAGGTTGGCTGTGATTCCACTCTGATTTCTCTCTGTCCCTCTGTGTCTCTTTGTCTATGTGTCGGGATGGGCCTGCATGTTGTGTGTGTGTGTGTGTGTGTGTGTGTGTGGTTACGACTCTCCCACTTCATAAGATGTCTGTTTGCCTGTGTGATTTTAGTGGAGAGCAGTTTATTTGTAGCAGAGTGAGGGACGGTGGGTGATAAGCAGCATTAATCAACAGCAAACTCCACTCATTCCTGCTATTGTCTGTTTTCCCTCTCCTTTGCAGCCTTTATGTATTCATGTCCACTCTTTCATTCTAAAGCACTTCTCTCGTTAAAAGCTCTTTTATGAATAACATCCCCATCAGTATTTGGCTGATCCACACAGTGCCCCCCCCCCCCACCCCCCTACCCATCTCTGCTGTTTCTCTCTCTCTCCTCATGCTTGAAATTCACAGTTTGTGCCAACACATTTCTCAGGGGCATTGATTACTCTAAAATTGATTATTTTCAATCGCTGCCATTACAGAAACAATGAATTGGATAAGCCCACCACGCTGAACACTAGTTTTTTATTATATTTTTTTTTTAAGTGACACTGCAGAGGCAACAGTTTTTAAGATTAAATACATTCACCAATGCAATTATCTGATATGGCAGATTAAAAGTAAGTGTTTTTTTTCTGGCAGTTGATAAAAGCCAGAAACGGGGCGGCCGAGGATGTCGAACTGCTGAAATTATCTTAATGAAAGTAAACTTTCCAGCACTTTTTTCCTAAATCCGCTATTAAAAAAAAAACATATTTAAATAAGAACTGTGATTCTTTTCTTCTGTGATTATCTCTGCAGAGGAGATTACGTGTCAGCCGGTGTGTATTTGACTTTTGGTTAGAAAATTACCTTAAAAATAGTATTGGCCGGATTTTTGTCAAAGTTTCAGTGAATATTAGGAGCAGATGATCAGACTTTGGTAATCTTGAATATTTCATATCCAAAACAGCCCCGTGTGCGTATCCCCCCTTTTTTAATCTCCCGTCTTCGCCCGTGATGGGGATACCGTCTCCCGTTCACGTCCGGATCGCCGCTGCACCTGCCGCTATCTGCGGCTCCATCTCCCTCTCGTTCAGCGCCGCCGCATTATTCTCGCCGACAAGGTCCTTAGTCAAAAGGTCCATGCTGTAATTGCTACGGGGCGGCTGCATGCTGAAGCTCTGTCACCCGACTGGCAGCCGTGCTCTGATTTATACGGTTTGGAAACATTTTACTCACTTTCCGAATGATTGAGGGATCCCCCAGGGCATTATGGGACTGAATGGTAACAACACAGGAACTTACGATTTAGTGCACATTTCTGTTTGAGGCCGTTTCTGTTTTTTTTTCTTTTTTTTTACGACGGTGACGCCGTCCAATGAAACGTGACGTGAAGCTTGAGGTGGTCAGTTTATCACGAGGAAGCCGCCTGTCCTCCATGCTCCGGTCACATGGTCTCTGGCATATTGATATCTTTGTCATGCATATATGTGTGTGTGTGTGTGTGTGTGTGTGTGTGTGTGTGTGTGTGGGTGTGTGTGTGTGTGTGGGTGTGTTTTTTTTGGTTTGCTGTCGGAGCACAAGCCTGGGCTACAGCTGACCTTTTATGGCATTTGAACAAACTCTGGACACTCACAGACACACACACAGATGCTGACACATTAGTTGACCTATAATCTGCATGGAACACACACACACACACACACACACACACACACACACACACACACACACACACACACACACACAAAAGCACCCAAGTGCTCATTAACTTGAGCTCTTTTAAGCGAAAGTTAACCAGAATAGACACATGTGTGTATGTGTGTCCAAGTCTGCGTGTGTGTGTGTGTGTGTGTGTGTGTGTGTGTGTCAGTGGAAGGTTAACTGAACTAAATCAGGTGGAGTCGTTATGCGCTGTCTCCTCTGCAGGCTATCTTTGACACCCCGCTGAGTCTGAGTTTGCATTTGCGTGCGTGTATGTGTGTGTGTGTGTGTGTGTGTGTGTGTGTGTGTGTGTGTGTGTGTGTGTGTGCGTGAGCCTGAAGTGATTCACCTGCTATCTGAATCATCCGCCCACATACTCGCCTATGCATCCCCCCCACCAACAACACACACACACATCATACACAAACAGGCGCATAAACACACACACAGGAAGCTGCCAACAACACATTTTATGGGATGTGGTGGTGGTGGTGGTGGGGGGCACAAACATGGGCGTTGTGTGGGGGGGACATCCATAATATCACCAACATATACAGCACGGAGCGGCGTAGATGGTCAATTATGTAAGACACAGCCATAGCTCAAAATATATCTGAATAAATCACTTTAAGGCCGAGACTATACATATTTTACACGGTTAGCTTGTTTACTGCTCAGCAGCAGCAGGTTCAGAACCGGATCAGCAGAGTCCACATCAGACCACGGAGATTCTATTCAGATTGTATTGAATATACGACCAAATATTCTGACTCTATGCAGTAATCTGTGATTGGCGCTGCACGGATGAGTATATCCAGGCTGAAATAGACTATGAAAATTAAAACATGTATATATATATATTCAACTTGTAAAGTGGTACCAGGGCTCCTTTAATGTGTGGTTAGGTTTAGGCACATGGCGACAGCAGACACCATCACAGAAGTTCGTATCTAACCCCCCTGCCACTTCTCCAGATGATAATTACAACACGGCTGGAAGACGGCGTCTGTCACTCACACATAAATACAGGACTTTGACACGGTCTGACATTACTTGCTATTGTGTCGTTCCTGAGAGGCTCACACAGGCCGATCACGGCCTTGGCCCCGTGTGTTTAAGACGGGGAGCTAGCATTATGTAATCTGCAGAGCTGTTGGCTATCTGTGCTTTTTTATTTCTTTTCTTTCTTTTCTTTTTTTTTTTCAGTGGCTTCATCATAATATCAAATCAGCGGCAGTGATGAAAACCATCCGCCCTGTTTGAGGGCTGATTCGGGGGGTCAAGCCCACTTCAGGAATCAGTGCGTTTGTTCCGCTCCGTGCTCCCTGAGCCCGCTGCTTTCTGCCTCACGCATCCGATCAATCGCGTTTAATGCAAGATTCATTTAGAGGAAACCTCATCACTCTTAACTTCTGATTAATGACTGCAGAAAGTAGATGTATTCATCATTTCATTCTTTCTTCTTCTCCACATCAAAACTCCATCGCAGATGTCAACCATTTTTTTTATATAAAGCTGTTGTTTGCACAGCTGTCTGCACAGTCGCTCTGAGGATTCTGACATTTTCATCACACTATATGCAAGTCTGCTGGCTGACCACAGTGATTCAGCACAATCCTGGAGCTGCACCATGCAGATAACATTCGAAAATGTCTTGTCAGACCTCTGCAAAATGATATATGAAGGGAGTCGTCCCGTTTTTCCCCCAAACGTAATGCCGGTGTCAGGCATGGCTGCTTGTTGGAAAATATCTGTACCCACACAAAACACGGAAAACACAAAACGTTGGCCTCGACAACGCTGCATATTTTCGTCTCTCCTGTGGATTCTGTTCCCTGTAATAAAAACAGAAGAACACTGTTTCTGCAGTTGATTTATACCAAGTTACACAGGGAAACAATTTCTTGAACAGAGAGAGCGATGTCATACTTGGATTCAGGACTATTCTGGCGAGGTGGGGAATATATTCAGCGTTGGGAGGAGGCAGAGAGAGAGAGAGAGAGAGAGAAATCGTGTGTGTTTATCTGTCGGGTGCTTTCATGATATGCTGCTCTGACATCCAGAATGTCGGCGTCTGCTGTCGAGCATCATTTCACTCATGAGAGCCGCTGTGTGTTGTCAGCCAATCAAACCCGGGAAAAAGTGAACAGCGAATAAACACAGATGTCGGCGAAATGAGGATGTGTGTTTGACAGCGTCTTCATCAAATAACGCTGCTGTTTAGTGTGTGTGCGTGTGTGTGTTGCTCTCTCACTGTGCTTTAACTCACGCGTCACCTGCAGTGGTGGAAAATAACCAGGTGTATTTACTCAAGTACTGTACTTGAGGTAATTGTATTTATTTACAATTAATGCTACTATGTCATGTTTTACAACTTTAGCTACTTATCAGATGCAGATTTCATATAATGGATCATATAGCAGTGTGACTATGACCCCAACTACAACCCACACATTTCCTCTACATTATCCAACTCAGCCTGTGAACCACACAAACACTGAGATTCCTCAAAGGTCAAAGGCCAAACGGATCTTGTGCTAACAGACAAACAACGATGGCGGACACGTCTCAGGTGGTGTCTTGATGCTTTTGGCGTCATTTGCAGCTTTACAGCTTTAGAGCAGCTAAGCTCGTAGCGTCTCGCTCTTCGTGCTCCACTAAGTGAATCTGTGTAATCCACCTGTGTTTCTGAATCACTACCACGTCATACTGGACATGTTCTTTCATGCAGGTATTTGAACTTCTGCTTTTTGCTATTTGTTGATCAGATTGGTGTATTATTAGAATAGAGAATATAATGAATAATATATCATGCAAAGGACCAAACCAATACTTTACTACAAACTTTAAATACTTCATGCTCATAATAATTTGACATGAGTATGATTATTATTATTATTATTTTTTACATTGCATTTGGAATGCAAATGTTTTCAACCAGTGATCAAGTGACCACAGACAGGGTTCAAACTTAATATAGTAAATGGGATTAGACCTTAGAAACAGCAGAATTAAATAGCTCAGACGGGTTGCCATGGTAACAACTTGAGGAGTAGCCAAATAAATGATGAGCAGTGAAATCTCCGTTTGAGAGGCCGTGGCTGTTAGTGAGATACAACAACAACAACAAAAAAACACGGCAAAGCTGGTGTTTCTGTCTTTTTCTCTTTTTCGTAGAAAGCCTCGGGGCTGCAGTAAGTTAACGTGACGACGCGTGAATGTTTGCCGATAAGCAGCGCCAGCAATTCGGGCCTTTCAATCCCGCGCAGAGGGATATTGGAATATATTTGAGCGTCCATCCGGCCGACGCCGCTGATGGATTTCCAATGCTCTCTCATCCGTGCTCCTCGCACTCAGGCCGCCGCCCCCTCCCTCTATCCATCTATCCATCCATCACTCCTTCACCTCTGTCTAATAATTACAAGGCAGGGACTGGCCTCTAAGAGATAAAAGATGACACCCACATAAAGAAACGGAATGAAATAATATGACTTGGGAGCAGATAATGTCATTTCCCTCAGCCGACTGCGTTCCAGGCAGCGGCGGAGCAGGTAATTGAAGCGGGAAGCCGGGGCCCTTTAAACCCTCCCCGCAGTGTCTTAAATGCAGATCAGGCATCATGATAGTGTCTCAGCCGCCATGCTAGCTAATTACACTATGAATCCCCCGAGGACCAGCGTCAGGCTGTACTCACACTGACACGGCGCCGCACCACACCTCGTCAGACGGTGTTTAACGTTGATATTGGAAGGAAAAAAAAAGGGAAAGAAGTGCTCAGACAGAATTAAATTGGTCTCTCCCCCTGCACCGCTACTGTCCGCTTCTTCATTTCATTGTGATTTCATGTCATTTGCGGCGTCTCCGTCTGTCTCTCCTTCCTGTTATCTCATTTCTCTGGCTGCATTAACGTGCACCGTGCACGTGGTTGTTACAGGCGGCAGAAAAGCGTACATCCGTATGTAAATGTATGCAGAACACACTCAACACCTGTCACCCGGGGGTGGACGTGATCGTGTTTGATCACTGAAAGAAAAAAAAAAAAGAAACATTTTTTTTAATGCAATTTGAATGTCTTAATAATTAAAGACTTGCACTAAGAATGTAATTAACCGTTAATACACTTTTGACCGCTTTTAATAATACTGCTTAAACAGGTCATGACCTCGGTAATTTCCCCTTGAGCGTTGTTGTAGGCTACATTTTAGCTAGTAATAGTAATACATGTTAACACAAAGCTGAAAAACGAAATACACAAAGTTGGCCTGATTATCCCGGCATCAACTCGGCCTCACGCTCATATATTTGACTTGTTAAAAGCGGAGGTGAACACCGTCGTGACGCTACTGCCGACCGCGGCCCTATTTTTAGAAAGCACACATTCGAATGAATCAGAGGGATGCCACGTAAGAGGCTGCATCATCAAAGTTAGCATTTCTACCAGCCAGAAAGGCAGAGGATGGCCAGGCAGAGGGCAGAAAAAGGTGAAAATTGTAATATTCAAGGAGAAATGAGGAGAAAAGTGAAGTAGCCTACAGGTGCTCGCAGCAGATTATGTCTCATAAAGATGGTAACCTGTAAACTACTGTAGAAGTGTGAGAGGACATGCAATGAATAGGAATATATTAAGGTCATGTTCAGTCACAGTATGAATCATCCGTCAACACTAGGATTTAGATGAGTGTATATACATATATATATTTGTGTGTGTGGGTACATATATATATGTGTGTGTGTGTGTGTACATATATATATGTGTGTGTGTGTGTGTGTGTACATATATATAGGGCTTAGCAGTATAACATTAGTATGACTCTGTATGCCAGTATATTTTATTTATACATAATTTATAATTCAATTTATATTTAGTGTTTGGCTCAGAAATCATGGTTGCCAGGATGAACACTCAAAAACTTTAAAATACAACGTTAGGAAGCGTTCATTAGGTTTTTCACAATGTACGTTCTAGGTTCATGTTGGTCTCTTGTCAGTTAAACGTCCATTAGTATCATTTAAAAAAAATGTGTTTACAAAAATCATGATTTTGCAACTTTTCTGACTATTCTGACCTTTTCTTAATCCATAGCATGTTATTAAAAATTTTTTGAAACTATTTAAGAGAGTCAAATGGTACTAAGTTTTTGCCTGTCACCCCTGCCCTCCTCACCCTCACATCAGATCGCTCATTATAGCCCTACAAGCAGCACATTTTAATCTTGTCAGTTAACGGTTATTGGTGGGAAGGAAAAACGCATCCCCAGATCGTACGATGTAATCTGGTAGCATCCAGCCACCCAACTTCCACAGCTGAACGTATGCAGATGTTCTATTTCTTGTGAGGTTGATAAAACACATGCATGCATCAACAATATTTCATAGGTTTTGAAGGTACAAGGAAACGTTTAGATCAGGGGTAACACCACCTGTTACTTAAAACGCATCAGTAATCTGACAAATGGACCTTTTTCTCCTTATGTCATCTCTTTAGTTTTGTACATTGAAGGTTAATTAAAAAGATGTGTAAATATTTATAATGT
The DNA here is from genome assembly GCA_036785175.1 of Eupleurogrammus muticus. Taxonomy (NCBI): domain Eukaryota; kingdom Metazoa; phylum Chordata; class Actinopteri; order Scombriformes; family Trichiuridae; genus Eupleurogrammus; species Eupleurogrammus muticus. Next base: position 15,130,458 of record JAYKQN010000020.1, read on the forward strand.
GTTTTTACATTTAAAAAAAGGAGAAATAATGACTAAAAGAGACAGTAGGTGTTATTTATAGGTAAATTTCTACTGGTCCCACTTGAGATGAAATTGCATCCATAGACTGTATGCGGCCTATGAACTGGCCTGAGTTTGACCCCTCTGCTGCAGTAGATAAACGTGTAACGGTTATTGTTATAGGATGTTTCAGCAGGAGAGAGAACATTTCTTCACAGGCCACTTCAGTGTTAATCTCCAGTTAACAAGGCATAATAATTCAATGTATTTCCACTTCATTAAAGCTGTAACAATTGCTGTTCTACACACCTGGTATGTGAAAGGTCTTTTTTTCTGTAAAAAAGAAAAGAAATTGAGTATTTCCTGTGTTGAAGTGATGCATTTTATTCTCTGGCATAAGATTCAGCAGTTTGTTTGCAAGAGAATAAGGAATAGAAGTTTATGTACGGCAACTTTTCTGTCATACTACAATATACGAACAGAGGGTGTTGTAACTTATTTATTGGTGGGAAGCCTTGCAGGGCGCGTGCATGCTTCTGACCCGTTAGTAGAGTAGGCGAGGGTCAAAATGGCCGATTGTGCCACCACAGCGTCGCCGGCAACAAGGAAAGAATGGAAAACCGAGGCAAATATTCAGCAAAAAAAAAACGAAAAAAAAAAACTTGAACCACCACAGTGTCTCCTGTTCCCACAGCTTTTTGAGTCTCCAATAATAATTTCTGTAGCAGGTTCCCATAAACGCTTGCAGTGTGAAAAACGAGCCAACTGGGATTCACAAACTGTTGCCCAATAGCACATTGCTGCATGCAGCCTATAATACAATATGTGTACAGAGGGCTAAATAATTCTCTTGTAATGACCATGTGTTTAAATTATGCGTAACTGCCCACAGCGGGCCAGCCCACCCTGCACAAACCTCCAGTGCCCCCAGCCCCCCCCCCCCCCCCCCCCTCCCCCCCAACATGAAGGAACAGCCTGCAGACGTCCATGCCAACTTCTCATTCCTCCTCCTCTCCGCTGTGCAGCGTTTGCTGATGTAACTCTAAGCGTCCCATTGCTCCACCTCGCCGGCGTACGTGCAGGAGCGGCGGGGCGCCTGCTAGCCTTGGACGCCCCCCTCCCCTCGTCTTATTATGTCACACCCCCCTCAGCGTTTTCTCCCTGTGGTACCTTTGTGCACTATTACCCGTCACTTTCATAGGTAACAAGATTAACCTTGTGTATCAGGAAAATGAAAATAGCCTTTTTTAAAACCATAACATTAATCCCCTGCACATGAGATTTATGCCTCTCTCTCTCTTTCTCTCTCTTCACTCTATAGTTAATCCAATAATGAAATGCATGCATATAGTGCATACTGTATGCACATCAGTCAATATTGAAATATATGATATTTCCACTATATACTATATTTTTCCATAATATTACATTTATATATTCCTCAAGGTGGTTTTGCTGCTGTCTGCCAGTGGGCGGGTTTTCAGCTCAAAACAAATATGATGAAGCCAGTAAGTCATTATTCAAACCAAATGTTAGAAATTGGTCCAAAATCAGCCTCTTTTTAACAGTCTAGTGGTTTAGATAAGACCTAATGATTGTTAACAAGCATAAACTAGATGAAACTAAGAGAACTCAGATGTTCATAGTTTTTCTCTTATTAATTCATGATCTCATATGGAAGCATAATATTATATATTTTATTCTCTTAAAACTTACAGTTCCCCCATCAATGAAATGATAATATCATCCCTGGAACCAAACAATTGATAATCAATAGCTTAATCTACTATCAAAATAGTAACAGCCCTATTATTTATTGTAAATTAATATTTGGTTGTAATGTTATTATTGCAATATTTGGTAAATTACATTTTAGATAGTGTTCCAATTCATAAATACATAATATCTGAGCAACACACATCGACCAGTAAACTGAATCACTGACAAGCACGCACACATTCACGCATAAAATTCCGACTTCACGGTCCTCACACAAGCCATTTAGAGAAGTAATGTTCTGCCAGAGGGGATTGTGGGAAAATGAGTTTTTGGATGGATTACCATTGTGTTGTGTAGTCTGCTCACGGTGTCCTCTCGCTCTAAACCTCCCGTAACGGATGTAGAAAGGCAAGATTAGTGGCAGCGCAGCCTTTTGTGCTGATCCCGAAAGTTACAAAACCAGTGCTGGGGTTTCGCTGATCTGACTTAGCGCGGACGTCCGTTAATTTCGGGTTGTGTTGTGCCCGGCTCAGCAGGGAATCATGGGGCTTTGGGAGCCGATTGATGGATATCAGATATCGTGTATAGAGACATTTAGCCTGAGTGCATCAGTAAATAGCAAAACAAGTGGGAGAGCTCCATGGTTACACTAAAAATCTTTATCCCGCCCCGAAGACGCCAAGCATGGTCTTCCATGACGAAGATGATGATGATGTGGCCCGTGAAATAAAAACGTATATTTTCATCACCCTCCGAGTGGTGGTAGGTCCGCAGGATTTATTTCGCAGGCCCTCGTCTCTCCAGGAATCTGCCATCTGGTGATCGTGAGAAATGGAGCAAACTCGACAAAACCCAGAAAAATATTTGTGAGAGTTTGCAGTTCTGTCTGAACCCTGAAATGATTCCACAGGGGAAGAAAATAAAAAAAAGAAAGAAAGAAAGAGAGAGAGAGAGAGAGTCCAGCGGCTACAAATCAGCCGTTTCAGCAAGTGCCCCATAAATACTGTGTGATTACGTTGAAGCGCACTAGTGGCTGTAATAATTCTGATGTGAGCCGAGGACCAAGTTGTAACCGCGAGACAGGCTGAGCTCGCGGTGGACGGATGGGGCCACATCAGACCATTGATCGTTTCCTGTTTATATCTGCGAGACCACGATTCTCCTTTAACCCGAGGCCCCCCCCCCCCCCCCTCCCCCCTCCACTCCCACCCGCCGTGATGATGAATGGTAAAAACACTGCATTTGTACCAAGCACTTTTTCGCTACGAGTGTACATTCACACACACACACACACACACTGGTAGTAGCCGTGGTGCCGCCCACTCTTCGGGGTGTTACCTCACCATTCGCGGTCAAGCGTCCGTCACAAAGGCGTGTTGAGCGGCCGAACCTCTAATGGACGCCCACTCTACCTCTGAGCCGCATCCTGTTCTGAAAGCATCGATTTAAACCCAAGCCGCGATCTTTTCTTTTCCTGCCTCCGTGACCCTGTGGGCATGAACACAGGCGGAGAGCCGTCACTGTCAGACCAACAAAGGATAATGGATCCCCGGGTTCAGGCTATGAGCTCAACGGGAACATGGTGTAGATGGCGGCGTGGCGTCTGCTGGCGGGAATTCACTCAAATATTCATTGTATTCCAAGACTTGTTGGGATTGGATTTAATTAAGGATGCACTTCTTTAGATAGTTCATGATTCATTGAACAAAAAATACTCTAGTATGATTTTTTTTTTTTTTTAATTCACAGCGATAGGGAAAAGAACAGGCTGTGTGTGTGTGTGTGTGTGTGTGTGTGTGTGTGTGTGTGTGTGTGTGTGTAGGATGCTCCGTTCTAATTGCGGTGGTGTGGCTGACACATGGAAACGGGGAGGGGGGAAAAAAGCTAGTTTTCTTTCTCTCCTCCTACAATCTCTGACTTCCTCTCTCGCTTCCTTTCTCGTTTTTTTTTTTCTTACATAATAATCTCTCTCATCTGGCGGAGTGCTGGCGTCTCCCGTTGTAGCGCTGTAGCAGGGAGGTGTGAAAGCGCGTGTTTTGTCAGACAGCCCAGAAAGCTCTTGAAAGGCTCGGTTGAGTGGTCTGTTATTTTACCATGTGGTGTGTAATTTTGATTTTTTTTTTCCCCTTCAGGAAATGAGATATCGAACAACTTTTTAAGTCCATTTTTGATCAAAGATTGCTTTTTTCTTTTATTTAATTTTTTCCTCCCCTTGCTGTCGCTCCGTGTTCGGTACAACCTGCAAATATCGCTTGTTTCATTTTGCACGCGAGCGCCGGAGAGTTGCAGCACCCTACCAGGTAATAGTGTCGCGATCAAAGTAGAAAAGCAAACTCAATTTCAAACGCTGTTCTCTGGGTAAATTGATGATTTATCTGAATTTCTGCGAGCCGTTGGATTTCTGGGCAAACAGGTTGCATCAGTGCATGTCATATTTATGGAGAGTATTAAGGATTCATCCCATGGAAAGTGTTAATTTGACAACCCCAGCACACAGGCTGCCTGCTACCCCCTTTTTAAAGCGTCACGAGCAGCTCTGGCGTGTTTGCAGCCGCGTCGGGCTGGAAGCGAAGCCAAGACTGCTCAGAAATGCATCGTTTCAGCCCGGCAGGAAACATTCAAATACAGTCCTTAAGCAGCGGCGGCCTCATCTATTTTCCAGCGTTTTCCCGCAGACTTTGATGTAAACAGCGGCTAACTGCAAGTGAAAGGTCTCCGGGGGAGAATGTAAATGCAGCATCTGCAGAAGCTCGGCAGCAAGGTCGGCGCGGGACGGGGACAGTGGGAGAAAGTGGAGGAATGTGTGAAGAATCCAGTGGTGGAGAATGACGTTGTCACAGATCAGCTTAATGGATTCACAGGCAATATGTGAGGGACGGAGGAGGAGATCCGTAAAGCAAGTGCAGCTGCATTTTTCAGGTGTTGGGAGGGTGTGCCTGTTGAGATTTTACACAATTAGATGTTAATACTCTGCTGCAAAAGAGTTAATCATATGAAACTTCACCAAAACATTCATTCAGGGCTGCAACTAATGACCTTTTCGATTCATAAAATGGTGTAAAATGTTGTTTCCCAAAGCTGTAGATGCAACCTAAAATGCCCTTTTTTGCTCAGACCAACAACCTAAAGATCATCAGTTTATTATTATTATTAGTATTAGAAGACTAAAGAAATCATACAGACAATTTGGACATGTTAAAAATGACACAAATCAAATTGAAAGTGAAAGTGTTTTTGGTACAATTAGTCCAATATTGAGTAGAATGATCTTATTTCCCAGGCAGATCATTTTTATTGTAATAGTTTTTTCTTTCCTTAAAACAAGACCAAATATATATGATATATATAATATATATGATATACGTTTGCTTAAAATCTGACTAATTGTGTCAAACACAAGATATTTCCACTTGTTAAGATTGTTGTTTAAAAAATCTGAATTGACAAGTTAATTAATGATGTTTCAATGCAGTAAAATAGGAAGCAACACATTTTTTCCCCCCTCTCCCACGCCGTCCAGCGACGTATGGAGCGGGGGACAGACATGGCGGCTGGCTGTGATGCATCAGGACAGGGAGTAATTGCTCTGAGATGAATAGTGTGTGAACCCGGCGCCTCGGCAGCCCGTAGACACAAAGAGGCGAGCGGGTAAATAAAGCAGAACGGGTGTAGCTGCGGCGGCTCGCACACATCTCGATTCGATTTAAATTCCAATTTAAAGGCTTTCGGGATTTATTTAGGGTTCACTTCTGTTTTCCTGCTCTCTATTATATCACAGGCCCATTGTCTCTTGCTTAAGTCTCTCCCTGCCTTCATCTCTGCCTCCTCCTCCTCCTCTCCTTCCTCCCTGCTGGCCGTCCCTCAGGTCAGCTGCAGAGACTCTAGATGTTGCTCGTCAATAATTTAATAAGGAGGGAGCGCTCCCCCTCTTAACTGGGGCTTTGAATTATTAACCTGTGCGTCCACGTGAATTCTGCGTTTTCGTTGCACACACCTCAGATGTGATCGTACGTTTTTTTTTTGTTTTTTTTTCGGCCACGTGCGCGAAGTTCGTGCGCGGACGGGAAAATAATTGCCTGTCAGAAGATGATGGAGCACGCCAACCGAGCACAAATCGGTACTTTCGGCGGGCCGCGTTTGGTTTTGTTTTGAGCGTGCGTATGGAGGTAGATAGCCGGGGGGATGCAGGGCATGCATGTTTTATGAAGGCCTGTCTGCCCCGCCCAGTGAACGGGATGCAGTCTTGATTTGGCTTTTCTTTGACTGTGTGTGTGTGTGTGCACGCACGTGCCCTATTCAGAGCAAGGCGTCCTTGTGTGTTTCCTAACCGTGTTTTTTGTCGTGCACATGCACCACCCTCCAGGAGCCGGGGACCTGGCGTTTTTATCCATCGCCCGCGGTAGTTTAAGTGACTATGGGTGTAGCATTGGTTATTTATGCCAAAGTGTGTGAACATGCAGCTCCTAAGTTAGTGCTAGTGTGTGAGCGGTGTTTGTCTCCTTCTGCAGGCTGTGTGTGCATGTGTGTGTGTGTGTGTGTACATACATCTCAATGAAAGGTGCGGCATTCATCACGGAGCAGTGCTGCGCCGAGGCCTCTGCGGGTTCCATGATGTTTTTTTTTCCATTCGTCTAAATGGATGTAAGCTCTTTACTTATTTATGTATGTAATTGTGTTGCTGTGGGTGAGCCGATGTAAATGTGCCCGTGCTCCGCCGGCGCGCAGGAATGCAGTGTGATAATTGTTACGCCGCGTCGGTAATGCTGTCATTTAGGCGGAAGCGGTGGTTGCCGTCGGCAACCTGCGTGACCGCACACGCCTCGCCTCGCTGTGAATTTTAATTGGCCGCGTCCGTAGGATTTTTTTTTTTCGCGAGGAGAGGGAAAATAGCTTATTAGCGGCATCACCTTTTTTTTTTTTTTTTGAATTGCGCATAGTCGTCGAGATGACCTCGACAACTCGCTCGCCGTTGAAGCGACCGTCGCCGGTCGGCTGATTCGACCTAAGACCATCCACAGCTGTTAATTGGACATTTGGTTGCAGTTTAGGCCATTCTTAGATAATGATCTCTAAAAAAAAAAAAAAAAGTCACCTATGATAAATGCGCGCTCCCTCCTCAGACAAAGGCGACACGCCGTCCACCGCGAGCTGCTGGGAATTAAAACGCCATCGCGCCGGCTCCTCCGCTCTACCTTTGAGGCCCCGGCTCTTTGTTGTGGAAGCTAATTAGTGTTAGGTTTCAGCTCTGCGGGAGCCTTGACAAGTTTGCGCACGGGGAAGGTGGGCGTAGCTCGCTCCCTCTCGCCTGGATCATTTATTATACGCATCAAAAGACGTTAATTCACAACTTTGTCGGCAACATCCGGGCGATCCACCTGTCTCGTTAAACACGTACAAATTGGCCGGCGAGCGTGAGGCCCGCGCTGCGTCCGTTTGATGTGCTCGGCGTAATCTAAGAGCGCTGAGTATCGCTGTAATCAGCGGATGAGGGCTAAAGATCGGCGGCTATATTTACACTCACTTCCTCAGGAGGAGCCTCTTCCTGGCTGCAGGCCTGTGCTGTAAAATGTCCTTGACACTAGGTAACCCCCCCACGCCGCCCACGCCGCCCCACATGGCGGGAGATCAGGAAGGGTTTTGACAGTTGAAAGCACAAATTCCTCAAGTTAGAGATATCACAGCTTTGACTAGTGTGCGAAATGGGACCCTTTAAAAAGAGGAATGAATTGATATTAGGGAGTAGTTACCTGCGTTTTAATTTCCACGGCGCTAATTCCATCAGCGCGGCCACCTGCTTGGCTCTTTAGCGGGAACGCCGCGTTCCCCTCGCTGATTAATTGCAGCTTCCGTCTGCCGCTCCGCTGCGCTTTTGTTCGCCGGTGATTATTGTTTGTTTCACTGTAAAGCGTTCGCGTTATTTCAATTTAAAAAAAAAAAGAGAGAGAAACTGAACTGGAAGACAGTAATAATGGCCGCCCATCACTTTGCTGTTTGTGGAAATAATCTTAATTAACCATGTGAATCTTTTTTTTTTTTTCTTTCTCACGCTCCCATTGTTTGTACCTTGTCATTATATGAATACTTCTCGTACTGATGAATTCAGTGTTGTGAAATGCAATTGAAATGGTATGAAACTCCCCAAAACCAGAATGATTGTTCTAATTACTTTGGTATAATTTTCCCAGCATGCATTGTTGCAGGGGAGAAGCACTGGGTGAGATAGAGAAGCTCGGCAAAACACTAATGCACCTCTTCAGTGAGCTTTCAGGGCGTGTGTGTGTGTGTGGGTGTGTGTGTGAGCATGCTGTCAAATCACATGATAAAATACACACACACACACACACACACACACACACACCATGCACAGATGCATATTATACAGTAACCTACATACAAGCATGTGTGTCACTCTAATAAAATGCATGCATGCCTGCACTCACGAAGGTGTCGCTCCAGTGTTTGTGAGTAATTTACGAGTCTATCATACTGTTCCTATGCAACTGATACACACACACGCACACACACACACACACACACACACACACACACACACAAACAAATCCTACTTTTGAATTAGTTTTCCATCTGTCACACAAAACACATTAAATCTCTTTTTTAATGTTCTCAGTATGGCGCTGTTACATGGTGTAGGCACACAACCAATCACATGCACACACTGAATACATACTCACACACACACACACACACACACTCGTGCATTAGCAGTTCAGGCCTCAAAGGAGACAAATGATGGGAACAAAGTGGCATAAAGGGAGAGATAATAAACGCGGGGAAGTGGGAGCCAGACAGCGACAAACCAACGAGAAGTGACACAGGGAGAGGAGAGGGAATGACATGATAAAAAGGACCGAAAACGACGGGGAAATCGAGTACGGAAAGAGAAAAAGCCAGCGAGAAACTGCAAAAAAAAAAAAACGAAGCATCAAAGAGGAATAGAAAGTGATAGCTGCTGAAAGAAAGGATTCAAAGAGACTTTTGGATTGGACGGTTTTAAAAAAAAAAAAAAAAAGAACCCTGTCAGGGATGTAGAGTGACAGTGGGGGGAGTGAGTGCATGAGGCAGAATAATGGAGAGAGAACTAGTTAAAAAGCTGTGACAGGGACACACTGTAAAATGATGGAGTGAAGACGAGCCCTGCTCTCAAATATAAAACTAATATCTAGCCCAGCTCACTCCTATCAATTACACGACCCACTGTGATGCGTTCGCATGTTTCGCGAATTAACTCCAACTCGTTCTCAGCTTATTCCACTAAACTGCCAAGAAAATCAGCTTGCTGCGGCTTACACTTGCTGCTCCGATAAACCCGCTGCCCGACTGTTTGGCAGAAGAATGGAAAAGGTCAAACAAGTTTTTCATTGTCAACAATGATGTTTAAAAAATAACAGCTTGACAGCGTCGGAAAAAAAAAAAAAAAAGGATTTTTCCAAAAGGCCCGGGAGAGCGATCCGTTGCAGCGGGTGAATGTTCTGGAGAATATTGATGGTATTCGGGAATTGGACGCCGCTATAGCCGTGGAAACCTCTGAGAAAAATCGTCTGACGGCTTCCAAATGTAATTGGAATGTGCTCTGGCGAGCGGTCGGACGCGCGTGGGGCTGCCCACGCTCTGGGCTCCATAAAACAAAGGCAGGGTTGGAATAGCCATCCGCAAAGTTGCCCATAGCCCGTGCAAATACGCCAATACCAGCGTGAATACCAGTGTGCTTTCCTACAGAGAAGCAAAGCTTAGGCTTAAGTGTGCGTTGGACTATTACATAATCCATAGCATACTAATACCCTTATATTGGTTTCACGTCTCCAGGTGGTGAAACTTGAGAAGTAGATGAGATTAATGTAACATAAAGGACTTTCCAAAGGATTAGAAAGGTGCTGTGTGAATGTCCCTAGAACGATGTGCTCCTGGGCCACAAACATGTAAATATTAAACTGGAAAAATGGCAAAGTAGGGCCTGTTTGCGTAACACATTTACATAGCCCCATTCATATCTGAATGAAAATTTCTATTTGGTGGCACATGGAGAATCTGCAGACAGTGAAGCTGCCAATAACGAAGCAGTGGAACGACATATGCATCGCTTTTATGAGGAAAAAAAAAAAAAAAACACACTTCCCGAGGCCGCAGCCTACACAGGTCAGGACGGGACCTTCAAGCTCTTTAAATAAATAATGTAATGAAGGCTGATCCATCTCTTAGCAACATGAGAGCGTGCTTTTTGTTTCTTCCTGCAAGAAAGCGCGTTTAAAGCAACGAGCGGCGGCGAGGAGGTACGAGTGGCAGGGGTTTAGAAAACGTAATGGAGCGTCGATGACGAAGCGAGGAGCAGATCAAAGCGGGGAAAAGTGGCGGGAGATGAAGGAGGAAACGCACGCAACGGTGGAGATGAAAGCGGCGAACGGGGACAGCGGGGATCGGACAGGGGGCGAGAATGAGGCTGACCTGGAGAAACAAAGGGAGAAAAGGAGGAGATGCGGCTCTGGGCTGTTTCACTTTATCCCAGACACAGTAAGACAGGGCTGACGTCTAGAGATGCACGTCCCCGGGCCGATAGCCGAAGGTCATTGTCCGACCGTTAGCCGGCGGGATTACAATGTATTATTTATCAGCGCCGCAGCAAATGTGCAGAGGAGCAGGAGCAGGAGGAGAGGGTCGGTGTCGCTCAGCTGTCTGTGTGTTTATCGCTCGGCCAGAAGAGAAGCGGCTGGATGCAGACCAGGGGGTTGGAGAGGAAGCACCTGCTGCTCTCTGCCCCGCCGCTCCCATCATCCTCCTCTTCGCGACTCCTTTTTTTTATTCTGGGATTGTTTTTTCATGCATATTCCAAACGTCATTATTATAATTAAAAGGTAAAACGGCATTTCTCCCGTTGCAGTGTGAATCTCTGCATCACGTTGCTTTCCCAGCACTTTCCTTACAAGTCAAAGCTCTGTTTTCCTGTTTTATTTCCGCACAGAACAACGTAATTGTCTCTCAAAAGACACACGTTTAGACGCCAGCCAGTTTCACTGCTACTTTATTCCTTCCTAGAACACAATCTGGGCATAAACTCGTTTATTTAGAAATACATGTAACACATGCCACAGGTCACTAAACTATACAGGAAAAAAGTGAAATGAGATTTATCATAAGTCTGGTTTGACTGGTCCCGTTACCCACTTAAAAACTGATTATGTAGATTTGAGATCTGCACTTTTACATACATGGTAGCCCTTCTTTTTACAATACCTGTATTTGCATATTTCTCATTATCTCAAAGTGTGTCCATGTTAGCCCAATGTACAACTTGTCTATTTAGATTATACAGTCCAACACATCCTTATTGGGACAAACATGGAACATGAAGTAAGCAGAGAAGACGTTGGATGGGCAGCCTTACTGCAAGTACCACACAACAAAACCCTCCCACCTTCATTATACTGGTGTGGAGACGTCTGAGGTCAGCTGACCTTTTAAGTGGTTTGACACAGAGAGTATTTAAAGGATCTGCCCTTTTCTTTTTTCCCATTATCCTTTCAGATGGCTCTCTTATTGCACTTTTTTTGTTTTTAACACGGATTCTTATTCCTCACATAAATAGGACAGCCGCCTCACCGCCCACCACATCCGTTTAGCTTGTCTACCTACCCTCAGGCTGATAAGAATGTCAAACTGTAAGCAGGATGTGGCGAGTCAAGAGGCCAGCAGACAGTTAATAAGAGGCATGATGCATAATGCAGGAGGAGGGCCCACGTACAGTAAAGCGGCGCTGGAGCAGGAGCTGGGGACCTGACCGGAACCTCCAGGATGACTGGCCGCTCCACGTGTTCTGCAGCATGTGCATTTTAAATCTGAGGGAGCCTCCGCCTATTGTCTGCATTTGTTTTGTGTTACAATGCACATCTAAATGCTATTTAGCCTTCAACGGTGATTTGAAAGATGTTGCATGCATTCTACCATTTTATAGATATATATGTAGAATTGACCAAAAGTAGGAAAGTTATAAATATGGAAAATCAGGATTATTATAGATTGTCGCCACATACATTAAATATGGTCACATGACCTCATCATGGAGACCCTACAGAGGTGTCTGATACCATTTGAAAGGAGTTGAAGTTTGTGCCGCTAGTTGCAATATCACAATATAATTCTAATGGAGAAAATCATCATATGGAAAACCTGGGATTCACAAGCCAATCAGCATCAAGTATAGGGATGAAAACCTGTCAATAACTGTCACTTTTAGGTTTTTTTTGTCGAGTTGGGTGGTTTTACTCAAATCCCTGATGCAGGGGATCTACTGTAACACAGTACTTGTGGCTTCAGGATGCAACTTTTCACGTCTGTTCTAAATAATTGTGTTTTTTTACACACTCTGCACATGTTCACAAACTGATGTAATCGAGCAGTCGGTGTCAGATGGTCTGGAGGAGGTGGGAGAGAGGCGTGTGAGAGGGGAGGGGGGCGGAGATGGAGATGGAGAGGGTGGGAAAGACGCAAAACAGGAGGGCAGAGGACGACAAGAATAGAGGGAGAGAGAGAGAGAGAGAGAGAGAGAGAGAGAGAGAGAGAGAGAGAGTCAGTCGGAGGGCAGCAGGAGGAGGACAGGCTGACGGCTCGAGTTGAGGAGATCAGTCAGCTTAGTGTCTGTCAGTTGGACAGGAGAGAGACTGGAAACAGCTGGGGGCTCTCACTGCAAGTGTGTGTGTGTGTGTGTGTGTGTGTGTGTGTGTGTGTGTGTGTGTGTGTGTGTGTGTGTGTGTGTGTGTGTGTGTGTGTGTGTGTGCGCGCGCGCGCGTGTGCACGCCGCTGCCAACACAGTGTGTGTGCATGGTGTGTGTTTGTTTACACGAGAGAGAGAGAGAGAGAGAGAGATGGGGGGGCATCGCAAGGACAGCCAGAGATCAAAGCCACACACACACACACACACACATACACACACACACACACACACACACACCAGAAAAAACAGCCTTTGTTGGCAGTGATTGGTCAGCCGGCACGACTGTTGGATGTGATCTCGATACCTGCAGAGATAATAGATTCGGAGAGGTCACAGAATAACACACACACACACACACACACACACACACACACACACACACACACACACACACAGCACCTGCAGATGCCCTGTTGCAGCAGTAACAGTCCTAATATGGTGGAGCTGTCATCACTGCACAGAGCCGGATAGATAGAGACAGAGTGAATAGGGTGTTCGTATGAATCCAGTGGTCACGCGGAGTGAGAGAAGAAGTCGGAGCCAGGATGTGAGCGGGGTTGTAGCGGCGAGCCAGAGGAGATTGTGTCCAGTGTAATTTCAGACGGTATTGTGCTGGTACACAGTGTGCCGTCCTCTCTCCCTCCCTGCACGCCCGCATCCGTTTCTTCTCCACGTCTCTTATTTCAGAACACAGGCGTCCAGCTCTGTTGCGCATGTCACTGCGCTTTAAAACTCCCTTTTCCCGTCGTGGCTTTTTCTTTTTTTTTGGTAGGAGCTTCATCTTCATCTGCAGACGCTCCGGTCGGTGCTGCTCTTCATTCTGAGGTCGCTTAATGTGTCCCGAGGGTGCCCCGCGCTGGATCATCAACTCCTGCAGTATCGCATGACAAGGCCCGAGCTTCTCCCTCCTGAAAGAGTGGTTTAAAGTGGACTGGTTTACAGACTACCTGCCAGCGGTAGTGCATCCAAGCAGAAATTCCAGTACCAGAACGTAAAAACACTTTATTACAAGAAGTTCAGTTACGAAAACTTCTGGATTCAGTATTGCCATATAAATATACGTGAAAGTACCAAAGTGAATGTATTTGTTTCAAATAAAATTGGGATGTAAATCATGTTCAGATCAGTCCCTGTCCCTGGCAGCGTAAATCATTCCCACAATATGTCACGGGGACACCTAACTTTACAACGCGGAGCAGGACTCGGGTGATCAGAGGTTATTTGTGAGGAGCCTGTAGGAGAATGAGTAGACGAGTGGATGATATCCGTTTGGGTGCCTGGGCACAGCTTCAGAGAGCAGGAGGCTCTTTTCCCCCCGCGTCTCCAACACTTGGTGTTTTTGAGTATTATGACAACTGACTGAAGGCGTAATGAGGACTCACAGGAGGAGGCAGGCCTGTGGGGATGAAATGTGCCGTATTCAGCAGAATCACCTGCTTTATTAGTGATTAGTGCGCGTTCCAACTCAATTCCTCCCCGTGAGTGGTGATCTCTTTTTTTTTTTTTTTTTTTTTTTTTTCGTGTGCCTTCCGCGGAACAAAATGGTTTTTAGCGCCGGATTAATTATTGAGCAAGTCTGCAGGCGAATGTTTTCTTTGATGAAAATCCCCAATAATCTATGTAATGGAGACATCTTTTTCAAATCGCGTAACTTTAATTCTTTAACCGTCAAGTGTGGCTCATACATGAATACACTACATGGAGTCAGGACTTAATAATGTTCTGTTGTACACTTATTTAATAATACTTGTGGTTTTAAGAGCTATAAAACATCTCATCATATTTTTACAGCTTCTCTCTCAAGGGTTTCTCAGGGGCTCCAGAAAGAACAGTTTGTTTTCTCATCTCATTAATATTAATGAGCCTCTCCTCTGATTGGCTGGAGCTGTAAATGGAGGGTGTGCATTTCTCTGTAGATTGAGCATTTTTAAACATGGAATATTTTCACACACCTAGAGCTTTTGAAGATAAAAAAAGCAATTAAAATCTCACTTTCCACCATATGGATCCTTTAAATATAGTGTTAATGATAGTGTGCAGGTGTTGAGGTGACAATATGGGCTCAGTCACATTCTCCAACATTCTCAGGTTGCCTCCGCTGATCTCTGAACACCATGTCAGGAGCACTAATTTAATTTCTGCTGACATCTCGCTGGTTGTGTTTTGACATCGGGCCCCCGCTCGCCCCCCGCCCCCCGCCCTCCGCCCAGCCGGATCCCCGCCGCCCTCCGAAGCACGAGTGTTAATGGTTGCAGTTCGTCTCCTGATCTCCCCTTATTAATTCATATTCTGCTCTGTAATCTGCTTATTTGCCACTTGCTTCTCGTTGTGGCAGGAAATGCCGGTAATTAGGGCTCAATGCTGGTGTTTTACTGGAGAGTGCTTGTTAAATGGACCTGTGTCTCTTTGAAATAAAAATGAGCCAAATCCGCCCCCCGTTGTTGGACCGGACCAGTCCATCAGGGTGCCGCGCTGCCTTGGCCAACCCAGGAGTGGCCAGTCTGAAGTAGATTTGATCTAATATGTGGAGCAACAATCGAATATGCCTCAGACGTTGTGCTACATTTGTTTCTGCTGGTATATTAAATTAAATGCTCTCAGCTTTTTGGCTTCCTCCTATAATTGATCATTAAAATTTCCTTTTGCCGTTACGCATAATGCATATTCACAGCCTCGGTTGGCAGTCACAGGGCTTCTTTTTTAGGCCTAAAAGGGTGAGACTAATCCACTTTGAAGGGATAGTAAACACTAGGCAATAACAGCTAATTTTCTCTCAAAGTTCTGAATATTAAATATTTAAATTCTAGGCCAGTGGTGATGTGATTTAATACCTTTGCTACCTTTGGTTCTAAACTGCTACCTATTGCGCTACATCGTGAAATTGAAATATATATAAATAGTAGCGCATTCACGTCATCCGCCCTCAGCCCCAGCAACAGCAGCTCATCTTTTTGGTTTGTTCTGCTTGTTCACTCTTTATCTCTTTGTGTGTATGTACCTGCAGTTTTCAGCTGGTTAAAAAGGTACAGGTTTTTTTCATTCTGAGATGGACATAACATGCACTCTTAAATCAAGAATATAAGTGCAATAGGTATTACGCACACAGCGATAAGTGAGGCTCCTGTTTGTAATAAACCCTTTTAGTGTCCCCAGTGAGACTTACAAAGCAGATCCTACAGCAGCAGAGGAGGTAAGAGGTGCATGTGAGTAATCTCCTCTAATGGCTTTCTAACAGGGCTGCTTAACACACCTGGTCGTGGTGAGGGTTGACATAACCGCACAGATACTGGCACCAGATATGCCTAGAAAGCAAGTGAGCCCAAATATCCTGGCGATAGCTTGTAGAGGCATGAGGACCCCGTGCCAAGAGAATGAGGTGACTGGAGATAAGCTCCACATACCAGAAGTAGCAGTAGGCCTAATAGAATAGGCTTGTCTCAAGTGTTAAATGACCCCACCTGAACAGTATTTGTCCGATATTGGTTTAGCACAAGTTCAAGCTCAAGAACAACAGAGGTGTGCATGGGGCTGTAGTAAAAGTGAATCTGGACTAGCTTAACCTACTTAGCCTGATCTCTATGTAGTATTGCTAGTTCCAAAGACAAGGAGCATATCATCAGCGAACAGCTTTATTTTTCGCCTCATTTTTCCTTCATTTCCATATTTAATAGGCCGTCAAATGGTGAGAAATATGACAGTGACAAGCAACTTCAGTCCCTTTTTTAGCATCAGAGTTAGAGAAAGGTCATTAGCTAGCTAGCTCGACGTAATTTCGGACTGTGTACAAACCTTTAGTGAAAAACTCAGGCAAGATGGTAACACTCTTGTTATTTTCAGTGGAAAATGTAATATTTTAAGATAGTTTCATCTTGAAATGTGTCCAGTTTAACAGCAGGAAAAAGCCAGACACGATGGTACATTTGGGCAGTTAGCGCTCTTAGTGCTCTCTTGTTACTTGAGCTTATTGCATCTATTTGTCCAATCACCACTTAACCAGACATCTGCTAAAAGTAAACACCTTTGTAGAGAGGAAAGTGTTGATAGTTGCCATTAGTCTCTCTGATTTATAAGAGTTAGCAGTGCATTCCTTTTTTGTGTGAATAAGAACCATAGTGGCTGAGAACAGCCAAGAATTACTGTTATGTACTGTTGTCACTGTAAAATGGAAGTTTGACCAGCAGCGTTGTCTGTGGGAGGGCTCAGTAAAGGGTCAGTTGATGGAATAAGTGCTTACGCTTTTCTTAATGACAGATTCCACAAGAACATGAGTGGGCTTGATTCGTATCCACAGTGTCTTTATATCTGGACTGTAATTTAGCTTCTGGTTTCGCAATGAAAAAAATGTCCTTCAGCCTTCGAGATGATGGTTGTTGTTGTTGCTGCTGCTGCCGAATTCCCCCAATCCCTCAATTACCTTAATTTCCAGGATTGCATAAGCACAAGAACGCGTTACGCTCCGTGGGAAGCGAGACGAGGTCTGTGGACATCGGTACGGTGCCACTCTGTCCTACAACGTCACCGACAAACAATCTCGTGTGAAATAAGACTTTTCTGATTTCAGTGTATTCCAACTTTACGCTCGCTCTTCCCCTCTGCTTGTCCTTTTCAACTATCTCACTGTCCTTTCGACTTCCTCCTATTGGATAAGCATCTAATTTGTTCAGAACTACTTCTCTTTTTGAATAATTCCCTTTGATGAGTTCCTCTCTGGCCTTTTGATCTGTGTGGCAGAATGCGAGTGTATTGAGCAGTGGAAGAACATCAGATAGGGAAGGAAAGCTCTTCAGCCCACGACGCCTTGATCAACAAGGCAGCGGCATGAAACGGAAGGAGGGCCCGAGCGCGGGATAACGCAGCCAACAAAAGCCATCGACGCCGACGCTGTGAAGCCTTTGTTTTGTGCAGATGCGGCTGAAAAGTATCGTTTACCCCGTGTAGGCGGCGTCACCGCTTTTGTCCACTCGGAGATCAATTGAAGGTGATTTCCCTGCAGGAACGCATCATTTGTTTGATTATATTGTTTTTTCCTCCCAGCGTGTTGATACCGGGAGTCATTGCCGTTGCAGAGTAAAAGTCCTTGTTTCTTTTTTTTTCTTTCTGTGTGCGTACAGGAAGCGTTCAGAACCCGAGTGGCAAAGGTGTGCCTTTGAAAATGGAAACCTGGAGTTATTGAACCTGCTTTTTTTCTTTTGAAAAAAAACCCCCTGCTGGTTCTCTTTGTTGTTTGTTGATTTATACGCTCAAAAATGCATCCCGGGGCAACAGAACGCCTGAGAAATCGTATGCACACACACACACAGCTGAACCTGTCGTTAACTTTAGTTATGCTGAGCATGAATGTTGCTCTTCTGCACTTTTTTCAGTTCATTCCCATCCAGCGACTTCAGTATGAAGCTTCAATATGAAGGTGGATTTGTGTCTTTATTATTCAATCAAAAACGTTGCTTTGTTTAATATATATTCCAAATAAAAAAAAGACTTTACTTCTAAAAAAAAAAAACAATTTCAATCAAAGAAAAAAAAGTAACTGTGTTTGAATTTAAAAATACACTTCAGGCTAAAAAAATAAGTTTTTCTCTGATTGAAAATGTTTTCTTTGATAGAAGCAGCTATGTTCGAACAACTTTTTTTGATTGAAATAATTTCTTTTTAAGTTTTTGTTTAAGTTTAGTTTGTTTCAGCCATATTACGGGATTGGACATGTTTTTATTATTCATTTTAAAAGAGTAAAAAAAAATATTTGCAATAAAAAAAATCACTTCAATCAAAATAACTTTTTTAAAGTCATAAAAAAAAGGTTATTGAATCCAAAAACATATTTCTGACTCAAGAAAACCACATTGTTTTGGATTGAAATTTAAAAAAAAACTACAAATTTAACATAATTTAATGTAATTTATTATGTTTAATGAATATATATATATATATGTATACAAAAAAAAATTTCATTTCATTCAAACATTTGTTTTAATTGGAAATATATATTTTTTACTGACAACTTTTTTAATTATTTGAATGATGAAGACACAAATGTACGTTCATACTCTAAAGGTTGACAGCAAACACCCAGTAGAACACTCCACAGACTTTCCCGTCCTTCCGGTCTGTCTCGTAAAGCGGGATTGCAAAGTTATCCGGACACGCAGAACAGCTCTGTCTACTTGTGACCATGTTCCAGCTTTGAAGAGGGATTCAGGTTTTGCTCATCAAAGATATCCAATTAACTCGGTAAGCCTGCTCTGTGGGAAATAAGAAAGGCCCCTGGACCCAAACCACAAAGAGCCAGTCAGGGCGCTGCCTGCTCTGTCCTCTGCACTGTTGATTCCAGGCTGAACGACATCACAGCGATTCCCACAACTTCATGCATCCAGATGCCTGAGAGGCTGAGTTTGGCTCCTGTTATCCAGATAGATTTTCTTCTTTTTTTTTCTGCTGTGCTACTGTATAAAACACTTAGCACCGGAAACGCAATGCTGTCAGTGTGCAGCGATCGTTTTATTGCTTGTGAAATCCCGTTTTTTGGCACTTACAAGCTAAGCCTCAGAGGGCTTTACTGTTAATCTGTATATGCCATGTGGAGATGGTAATAGCAATCAGTGGCAGACAAATGAGGAGGGGGGGTAAAATGACAAAGGGTTGTTGGTGCTGTTAAGATGTAGTGCTACTAATTGGGATGTTTATAGGATGTAACTTCATTTTGATGATGGATAAACGGAGAACATTAAACATGCTGCAGTAGGCTCTGCAGATTGTTGGATTATAGGCCCCAAAAGTTGAAATGGTTTGAGCTATGGAACACGTAGTGTTTCCGGACCTATAGTGGTGGCCGGTTCAGTAGATGCATGTGGACACTGACCTTTATTCCGCTGTTTATCTGACATTCAGGCCGCCACCTGTCTGTCAGGGCTGCAGCTAATGATCACGATTGATTATTTCCTCGATGGCGGATCGATTGGATTTGTTTAGCCACCTTCCTGGTTTATTGCCCCGGTCACACTGCTTCACGCCGCATGCCGACATTCTGCTGTTTACACGCTCAGTCATTGGGGAGGGGCTCTATCGCATTGACCCACACATCCACCCAATCAACAATCTGGTTTGTCTGCACAAGAACGCCTTGGTCTTTTAAATGATTATTAAAAAAAGTTGTCAATCACTGTTTCCCACATGCCCAAAGTGACGTCCTTATTTTTCTTCTGTCTTCCCGGCCAACATCCATGACCCAATATTCAGACTAAGGAAACAAGCGAAAGGCTTGACTTAGAAACGACTTACAATCGGTTATTAGAGTTCAACCTTTCAGCTCTTTGCTTTGAAGGCGATCATTTCTACAGGAGATGCATGTATGAACAGCGGGGAGTTGAAAGCCGTCTGCACCGAGGTCCCCAATAATTTGCTCAGTGTAACAAAATTGCATATCTGCCACCTATTCAATGTGACAACAATGGCTCTTTGTGCACGGTATCATGAACCTGATCAGCCTCTTGATGGTGCAAAGGAACAGTGTGAATAGGAAATCCCTGCTACATCTATCAGAAAAAGGACAATGAGAACCTGATTAAAGATGACTATATACAGTGGAAGTCATTTTTGTCAAACACCAATTACTGGTGAGTCAGCTCTCAGGATCATTGTGAGACGTGTGCCTGCACACACGCATACACACACACACACACTTGTGCACGCACACACAAACCTGCAATTGTAAAATTGTATTAATGCCCTAATCAAGCGGTTGAGCGAAAGCTTTGCTCCTGCAAATAGCCAACTTTTCAGAAACCAATGAGAGCCGACGTCTTGTGAGATAGCCGACTGTGCATTTTGGAAATAATGCGGAAGGATTTCGAGATGGGATTTCTTAAGCCCACAGGCCATATCATTTCCTCAGCCCACAGAGGATTATGCAGCCCTTCAATTCCAGTAAAAAAAAATAAATAAAATAAAATGAGAAAAAAAACATGAAATCACCATAACTGCAGTTAATGGGTTGTCAGCTGACAACATGGTTACACTGTGAAAGCCACCCACAGTGTAAATATGCCAATCTCCTGAACTGTCAGCTGCCTGTTACGTTAAACTGAAATTAAAAGTGACAGTCGATCACAGCAAATACCTATCTGACAGTTAATGTGTTCGGGTGAGGAAAAACTACAAAAGACGCAGCGTGTACGACTTAAGGGCATCGAACCGCGTACACTCGTCAGAAATAAGTGATTCAATGGGCGTATTATAAGAACTGGAGTCCAGATGCCTGCTGCATATGGTGAAAAACTTCCACTTTATCCGACCCTGTAGAGTCATCCCCCATGATGCTCTGGGGCAACATGGAAATCCTACCTCTAATAAAATAAAAAAACAACAACTCACCTTTGAGTCATTTAATTCACTTTAACAACCACATTAAGCATTTCTCAGAGCCCCCATTGAGTCGACAGGCAGCGTCCTCCATCCCCAGACACAGCAGGGCCATGCTGCGGAACAGCTGTGACATCACAAAGGGGAAAAAAGGAGACTCACCATTAGACCATTAGACAGGTTTTTGACAGATTATAAAAGTCCATTCATTAAAAATATACAATACAAAGATGTATTTATGTTTGTTGCAATTTGCGATCTTGCCCCTAGATGTCGCTGCACAACTACACACTGTACCTTTAAAAAAAAATAATAATAATATGCATTGTTCTCTATAAGTAAACATGACATTTCAAACTGGTAAACTATTAAAGATTGTAAGAAAATGAGTTTTTTCCTCTCATATGAAACTGCCCTGGCCGTGCCCACTGATACTTTATTACTTTACACGTTGGGGTAATCCCTCAATGATTTGTCCCACCTCAGGAGAATAAAATGTTCCATGTAAAACACTCAAAACCGATGTTCAAAAGTAAAAAAGTAAGAACCCCGCCTGTGTAAAAGGCCAGATTGTTTTCACTAAGCGACTTGTGTTCACAAACCCTCGCCATTAACATTTTCTAAAATCTCCTCCTGCCTGTGAAAGGCGAGAGTAGCGGAGGCAAAGAAGGAGGAAAATCGCGTCAGGGAGTTAATCGCAGGGATCACTTATCAACAGAGTGGTGTGGTTATACGTCCACAGAGCCTCCCACTGCGACAACCTTTTCCCATTTCCCATTTAAATCCTTCCTCACGACACCGTGCGCTTTTCAACACGCGTGCTGTAAGAGCTATATCGAATCAGGCGAGAAGCGCGCACTTTCACTGGCAATTACAGTTTATTCAGGTCACCGATGTGTGGCAACACGGTTCCCTTTTCAGTTTGGGGAAAAAATCGTATTTAGCTCAATATCTCATACATATGGATGATCCAGTCTGTAAAGTTTTCAAAAGAACTGGCCTCAACTTTATATTATGTTTTAAAGATGAGAGATTACAAGCGTTTTTTTTTTTATTCTGATGGCAAACATAAAAAACGGCAGATTTTTCATCATATCTCATTACCACTTTCCTCTTCTGCTTAAAATAACTAAAGTAATGGAGCACACAATGGGATTATCTATCCTTCAACTATTAACACGATTACCTTACATTTAGTGCCAGGATGGATATATGCATGTATATTGCTGGATTGATTTCCAGAGATAGGAAGTGAATTAATGAGAAGGATCCTGCAGGTTTGTGTTTTTTTTTTTTCTGTTCACAACCTATGCCGATTGGGTTTTGAATTTCTTGAATGGATATCTCATTTTGGATTTCATTTAAACCCTATTAGCGCCTTTCTCTGGAAACAACATCGCCATACAGGACACGCACGCCAGCCGAAGCCGTCCTCCTGACAACTAATCTCCTCTTCCCTTTCTCCACTCTGCATTGTTGATCGGCTTCCTGTTGCTGAAAAGCCGACGCAAAACGCCGTAATTATGAGCTGTCAAACGCCAATTACCGGTAATTCAGCCTCCCAGTGTACAGTGGATGACACAGTCACTCATCGTCCTCCTCTGCCTCTTCGCCGCCTTTCACGTCACATTTGAGGAATTATATCTGTGGGATTTTTCTCCATTGGCGAATGTCACGAGCCATCACATTTTAATAGGTGTTGACCTATGCATGAAATATCAATGGTGATTGATATCACATTCTGAGGCTTAATTGCTCATGAAGTATTAAACACACAGAATAACACGGTAACATTTGGCCGTGCTGCTTGTTCTAAAGCAGCAGGAATCTATATTTTATTTTCCTGGGTTTTATTTGAAGCATTGATATCCCCAATAAGATGTATTTTCATAGTTTTATGTCTCCTCTCTGGAGCTGTAGATAGAACGGGTGCTGCCCCTGTCTCTATAATAGGAGAAAGCAGCTGCTCTGATTGGTCGACTCGATTCGCTTTTTAGTGTCTTTGAGCTCATTGTTTTGGTTTCACTGTCACTGGTCTCCCAAAACCTCCTTTTCAACCACAACAGACAGCTGTAAAAAAAAAAAAAAGGAAATAAAAGAAGAGGCGATAATAAAGTGCACGCCAATCCCCATCCATCCATCCTTCTCCTTCACATTAATCTATAACATTGCCAGAAGCCACGAAACGCTGAGTAACTTTGATTAAAAATTGTTACGGCATGAATCTTTCAAACCTTTTTTTTCCCCCTTGTTAGCGCCACCTTTACATTAACCGTAATTCATGCCCGGTCGCCCCACACTCCCGACAGCTGTCTCATGGCGAGCGGCGGCGTGGCAAACGTCAACCCGCGTTTCATACCCGAGAGACGGAGAGATCATGGATGGGATGACGGAGGTAACCCCCCGCGCTGCTGCAGGTCGTGTGACGACAGCTGCAGCTTCACCCATGAATGAGCACAGAAATGAACGAAGTGTCCAATTTTAGATCCGTGTGGATGAGTAACGTAGGAACAGTCTTTCTTATTCAAAGGCCCCAGAGTGTGAACGCTCAGTGTGACTTGCACGTTGTTAAACTCAGGTCTCTAAATAGGTGTGTCACTGCGACCTGTTAAACACGACAGCATTTTTAACACCATCGGTATAGCAGGGGGGGGCTGTACCACAGCCAGCCAACAGGGGGCGACCAAGATGGTTTGGCTTCACTTTTTTTTATTTTTTTAAAGGAGCTGTCCTGCTGTCCACCTTTTTAAATAAAATCGACAGGAGGAGAGAGAGACTTCGCCGCTTAAACAAGGGCCATAAAGTGGAGTTACGATGTGTTCAAGGTCGGCGCCGTAAAATGAGGATTTAGGTGAAAGGCGTAAATAAAACATCATCACGATGTGTTCAAATGTAACCTTTAACTCGGAAGAGCTACCTTTTAGGCAATTTACTGGAACAATGGAATTAGTTTGGATGGATTTGTGTGTTTTCCAGCCATATACAACAGATAATTGACAGTAAAATAATAATATAGAGAAATACCTGTTCTCTTAAATATGCATTATCATCTCGCATTTGCACTGAATAATAGAAAAGTGCTGATAGTGGTGCCTATAAAGACTGTGAACATTATGGAGCCTTGATAATGGTATCGGTATTAATGAACCCCATCCACAGAAAATGAGAATGCTGGAATGTGTTGAGGCATTTTTTTTTTTTTTTTATCCATGTCAGGTTAATTGTTGACTGCATGGTTACATTCACTCATTGTAAGTGGGAAAAAAAGGTTGTTGTTTTTTTTGCAAACAAAATGTCCCCCCTGCTACTACAGCTCCATCCACGGGGAAACGCTGATTTATATGCAACGGATGTGCCAAAGTCAAGAGAAAGACGGGGAGCGGCACCACTTGTTGGAGTATAGAGTAGCAGTTGTAATTAGGCTTCAGAGAGACAAATACTAATATTAACTTTCTGGAAAACAATCGTAAATGAATCCCTCCTCACAGCTGTTTGCATGTAAATAAACTCCTATTACCTGATGTATTGTTGAATAATAACTCTATCCTGTATAATTATACAGCACTAATTATAACGCAGTCATGAGACAGATTTACCTGTCATCCAGGGGTCTCATTTGTTCACAGGAATTACATAATTTATATATTATATACGACACTTACACAGGCAGCAGCTTTTCAAACGTGTTAAACTTTTACTGACGAGTGGTGGCGATCGCCCAGATAAAAGCTGACGTGGGAAAAACAAAAAAAACAAAACGGATGTGGTTCACCGCCCTTCTGTTCTGTGAGTGTGTGATTCGGACGTTAATATGGATGAGCGCGCACCCCCATCAGCGTATCCCTCGCGCCTGTCTACGCGGAAGGAGCTCCACACAAACAGGCAAATGCCACCAGCCTTTAAAATGTCAATTAGCCGTGATTCATCTCTCCGGTGCATTTGGGGAGGCAAGCGGAGCGCGGCCATTACTTAACCGCCTCTCCTCTTTGACTTTCCATTTACCTTTTCGGCTGTTGCCGCCGCGACTTCCGCTGAGAGCAACATTAGGATAAGCCGCAAATTGTCGGGGATCGTCGGGGTCGCGGGCGAATAATGGAAAGGATTGAAAAGAGCGGGGTCATAGTGGTTTGTTGACACCAATTTCCCTGATAGCAGGACAGGCCTTGATTGTGTAATATCGCAGGAGGAAAAAAATAAAAAAATAAGGAAAGAGCATAACGGCAGACAATTACACGTGCGTGGGGGGCAGGACACGGAATTTCTCTAATAATGGTTTCTGTCAATTGAGGAAGTGCTTCAGTAAAAGTTAGGGGGAAAGATCCAGGTATTAAACTGCTCGCCGTCATTGATTTTTTTCTTTTTTCGCTCTGAATGGAAGATGAAGGAGATGAGCTGTGGCCGTATCAGACAATATTACATTGTCTGGCCTATCTCGGTATGCATATGAAGTAAAATATTTGGCTCCCATTTATCTTTTTAGGGTTCTATTCAAAAGGCGGCTCTGAGCTCCTGAGCGGTGCCCTTTTATTGGAGGAAACTTTGTATGAAAACTTTACCTTTTTTTAAAAGCAAATTGGAAATCTGAGTAGAAATTGTTTAACTTGCAACAGATAACGCTTATCGTTTAAAGAAAAAAAAATACATTTTCTTCTTGTTCCTACAGTTGGAGTTATTACAGAATTTTAACTTCACAGTGAAAACACTCTGCTGGAAGCACAAAGTTTATCTGCACAAATACGATTGAAAACAAATACGGATTTATAAAAATAAAAAAAACAATCAAACACACCAGGCAAAATAATGTATTAGATGTTTTCAAGCACAGCGGCAGATAACATAATAAATTTGCCCCTTTTTAAAATGTAATAGGTCGATAATGTAATAACTGTCCAATAATGTAATAACTCTGTAATAACTTATTATGTTATCCGCTGTTTATTACGTCATCGGTCTGGTGAAGAAAAACATTTTGATGAATGTTTAACACAATCACTAATTACATTATTGGCAGTTAATGACTTTTATTTCATTATTAGCTGATTATTTAATTATCGGCTTATTACAGTTTAAAGACGGCAGATTTATTACGCTGCTACAGGCTGGGACACATTACTGCGATACACCCTGATCCCTGTGTCTGACAATGCAGCCAAGTCACCAGTAAATACAACACTTAAAAAAATCCATATTTGGCATTAGTGTATTAATGTCATGTATCACAGGCGGATGCATTACATCCTATAAAATGTGAATGCGCTCTAGCTTAACTAGGACGGTGTTGGAGCATGAAGTGGCTCTGGGATCGCTGATGTCAGACGAGTTTCTACAGATGTTGCTGCTTTTCCAGCTCCGCTGTCACTTTGTGAGCAGAGTGTTCTTAAGACCTCATCGAGCAATTGGCCAAACTCCAGGAACCTGTGTCCGCGTGCCAGGCCGTCTTTCAGCCCTGACTCTCAAACTCAAACTCTCCTGGGTTCTCTGGATCCAGGCAAATGTGTCCATATAATCCATCTATATCTATTACCCACCATTTTACATTTTGGTATAAAATTGTTGGTGCAGAAGTGCAGGAATGTTGGTATTTCGCACAGTTTTATTAAAGCTCACCACATAATGTGTTCATGTGGATTACTGTTATATTTGCTTCAAATCCGATGGCACGATGTTTAAAGCGGCGTTTAGCAGGAACAAATTATGTGACACCCAGAGAAACTTCCTTCACTCTTGTCCTCGTCTGTCCTCTCCGTCTCCGTGGGGGGATTTTTTTTTTCTCCTCCTTCTGTAGTCGACCTCTGAGGAAATGAATCATTTCTGCAGTGATCCCGACGCTCTCTCGCTCCTTCGGCTGTTTATTTTCTCCTCATCTTTTCCCAGAACTTCCTCACCGCTCTGCCTCTTATTCATCTCCACTTGTGGCTTTTAGTCGTCCTCCGTCGTTGCCTCCTCCGGTCGCCCTCTCTCACTTTGAGCTTCTCTCCGCAGTCATTTACCTTCAGCAAATCACTTTCTTTCTGTGCATTAAGTAGCATTTATCCCTCCCTGTGAGTATTTCTTTTTTCACCTATGATTATAACACCTTCCGTTACTCTGTTCTTCTCGTTCCTTCCTGTGCTTATTATTGTCCCCGTCGTCACAGGAGGCGACGGCCAACAAACATGTCTGTCATGGCTTGTAGTGGGTTGATGTGTTTAATTAGGGGGAAGCTCACCCGTGTGCTCGTACATGAGCGGGGGGGAACGCGGCGGGGAGCGATAAGCCAATAATAACTCACGGGGTTCATCGTTGCTTTTCGTGGCGTGGGGAAAATAAAAAAAAAAAATCATCTGACAGCGAGTAGTTTGCATTGTGTGTGTCTATCTACAGGGGGAATGAATAACTGGTTTGACAGCCCTTTGTCTCCCTCAGGGCAGATACTGTGCTCCACTGACTGGGTCTCATATGCGCTCATATTACAATGAGATGCTCACACACACTCGCAGATGCAGTGTAATCGCACATAGACACGCACACACACACACCACACACACCGTCAGGCGTGCATATGCCTCTGCACACATGGCCGGACAAGTGTAAAACGGCACACACTCTCACACACATACTTCACACCCTGTTCGTGTGAGTGTTGTACAGCTGATTTGCAGGCTGCAGCCCGGTCAGGTCCGTTCACCTCCACGCCGCTGCCTGTAACATATTGTCCTAATCAATCCCTCGCACACTAAGAGGCTTTTTTCCCCCCCCGTAGGAGCAGCTGGGGGCCGGCCAGCGGGTAGCGGGCGCTTATCCCCTTCTTTTTCTCGCGAAGAGAATGAGAGGCCGCGTTTCCCTGCAAGATTTTTCTTTTTTAATCTTGACAGGCACAGAGGCTGGCTGAGAGGGCAGGAAGGCAAGGGGAGGTGGAGGAGAAAAGGCCCTGGGAGGATATGATCCTGAGGGTCAGCGGGGGGGGGATCTGGATCAGCACGTGAATGCCAGACAGGGAGACTAGTTAAAGAGCAGGGAGGGGGAAAAGGAAAGAAAAGATGGTTGTACTTCTGAGGAAGCAAAGCGAGCATCGGGCTCGATGGCGAGGGTTTAAATGCGGCGACTGCGAGGCCCCCGACAATCACAGAGTCTTTAAAAATGTCACTCGACGTCTCGTATGATTTGTGTGTGGACGCTGCCAAACACATTGAGCTGCTGGACTCGGGCTCCGTTGCATTAGTGAGGGATTACAAGTTCTCTGTTTTCCACTCTTTGATCCTTCGCTTTTTGTTTATTTTCTATGACTCTCTTTTTTTTTTTTCCCCACCGCGTAATTACAAGGATTACAAGTTCATTAAAGTTCATTAATTTCCAGAAATGTCATACGGCAAACATTAACGTTTTGAGTATGGGTGTATATATATGTACTGTATATCTGTATATGATTTGTAACTTCAGTGTTTTTTCTCTCTGGTTCAAATCTGCTTCAACTAATCCAAAATAAAAGAGCTGTTGCTAAGAGGCAGGAGCAAATTATGTCAGTCGCTGAAGTGCTTTTAATCAACACATTCTTCATAAAACAAGATTTACATGCACTTGAAAACCAGGCTGGTTCCATTAAATGAATTCTATGATTTTTGAAGTTTCCCATATTAGAAAAGTTGGATGGAAACGGCAAAACAAAATGTGAATTTCATGAATATTTTTTTTGCCACTTTAGGACCCACCCCCTTTTTCAGTCTTCTCTACAGTTCCCACACGTCACATGACGTTTGAAAGGCCTGGCTATTGGCTATTTGGATGGTCTTGTCATGGGAATCTTCCAATATTGGCAAATGCATGGTTTCAATTGATGCGAAATACCTTTTGAGATCATAACTGTTCTCCCACACTTAATTCACAACCGCTCGGCAAGAAAGTTGGTGAAAACTTCAGAGGTTTCATTGTTAATAGAACGAGTCGTATATATGGAAAAGTAAAAATTTCCAGGCTGTCCTGTGAAAGTCCTTTTGAATGTGGAGACCTGACAGAATCAGTAACTCAGGAGGAGGGAAAAAAGGAAGAAATATTCCTGCAAAAGGTAAAAAAAGAGGCAGCATATGTGTAAAAAGGAACTCCTGCAGCACCTTAATTGGCCCTCAGCAGACCTGCTGCATGCAGCCGCGTCAGTCCGACGTTCAGATCGTGGGGCTCTTTGGGGGTAATGTGAGGGCTGAGGCCGCCGTGGCCGTTCCTGGAGGCCCCGCCCCCCCCGCGACGCTTCCCGCCGTAGCTGGGGGACGTCTGCTACGACTCCGCCTGAGGCCTGTCATCAAAGGCCTCATGATTCCTTTATTAATTTCCACCCTTTCCACCCGTCGCTTTAATAAACTCGCCTCATTCTCTGCGTCTCCTTCTTAATTCTCCCTCATTGTCATTCCCTCTCAGTTCCCATCATGCTTCTGTAACCTCGACGAGAACAAATTAAGGGGCTGGATCCTCCCTTCTGACAAAAAAAAAAAAATAACTAAACAAGTGGGAGGGAAAAACATCAATCACCGGTTTCATTTTCACACCACGCTGCTGTTCTCTCGCTACAGCCTCTTTTCAGCATAAACAAACAAATGTTGAATTATTTAATATTGGTTTTGTTGGATGACTGCATAATCTCCCTCTCCGTCTCCCGCCTGCAGGTGTCGGCGCGCAGAAAGTGCGAGTGGAGGAGGAGGTGGAGGCGTATCCCACGGAGACGGTTGATCTCCGCTGCCAGTTCATCGACGGGGGAGGCCGCACCAAACTCACACAGGTGAGCACACACAGGCTGTTTCAGGAAGCTCAGAACGTCGCTGATTGACGTGCTGGTTCTGAACTAATGGACGAGACATGAGGAGACACGTGGTGGTCAAAGAAGGGCAGAAAAAAGAGGAAGAAGAAATGCATGGTACAAAATATGCTGATTGTTAAAGGTCTGATAATAATATAAAATACATATATATATATAATTAATAAATATTACAAAATAATAGTAAGTCATGGCCCTAGAGCACAGCTGAAAAGTTCAAATCATCTATATATCCCATAATGATTTCCTTTTAAGCCTTATGCCTTCCTTTAATTTGTCTGACCTTTCAGACTTTATCATAAAAATGTCCATGAACAAAATGATATAGTCATACATATATGTGTATATATATATATATATATATATATATATATACACATATATATATATATATATATATATAACTGCAGAATTAAAAATAACAAAAAAAAAATGTACATTTTCGTCACTTCTTCTTCTACTCTGTCTATTACAGTCACATGTAGCGTAACCGCTAACGCCATTTTTGGACCAAACTGTGTTTTGCACAATTGCATCTAGGTTTTTTATTTGCACATAACCTATTGAGAGAAACGCACCCATATCACATTTTCCATTTTTGCGAGATTAAAAGATTAAAAAGTTTGACAAATAGATGGAAACACAGCTCTTTCCATCCCAGTCTGTTGTTCTGTCTCCTGCCTGTGACACTCATCAAATCAGAGAGGCCACAGCAGCCAATATTCCGTCATGTGACATCAATCGCTCTGGCAACATGCAATTAAATTCATCTCAACTTCTGACTACTTGGAAGTCACTTTATTCCATCAAACCCCTGATGAAAACTGATGCGCCGAGTCGACCGAAGCGAAAGCGCCGTGCGCTGCTCTCTCTGGCGCTGTGGATGGAATCAATAGGCAATTTGTTCACATACAAAAACAGAAATTGCAGGAAGGGCTAAATTACTCTATTTGGTCCACAATCTACAGCTAACCGGGTTGTCTCATCCACTAACTTTTCCCGTGTTGCAACAGGCGTCTTCCTGCCTCGCGCGCTTCAACCGTCTCTGCCATACCTCGAGATTCCGTTTGAATTCAATAGACGTTTGCTAAATGTTTATTGATGAACTTTATTCCATTCACTTCCTGGTGCACCACAAGACGGCAGTTTGTCACTTCTGAAAACGGCAGGGAATAGAAAATCAATCGGGTAGAATATCGCAGCGTTTTCCCTCGTGGTGGATTCTCTTATAGCCATAACGGATATTGATGTTTTTTTGCACATCAGAAATCTAAAGTCTGTAAAATGGCTTTCTTTTAAATGATCTTCTCTAAGAAGACATCAGGGTGTTTGCAGGCCTGAGAGACCTTTTATTTAATCCTGTAATAGATTATTGGCTTACTCACATGGCTTTAATTGAGGTTGACATTTTCCTAATGCAACTGAAATAATTCAGTGTTTCAAAGAAAATAGAACAGCGGCAGATCTCAATACGTGTGCAAATAATTATGTAGCGTGGAAGTGTACACCTGCAAACAGGCTTCTTTTTAGTTAATTACTGAATGCTCTGTTTGTTCTGTGTACAGTTACTGCTCAGATGCAGTAGATGCTGTTATCAGCCAGCAACAGCAACGTTTCCCACTAATTACTGCATAGAAATGCATTGCAAGTAAAAATCCTGCATTTAAAAGCATGACTGCGTTAAACGACCAGACCAAAAGTCCACAACCCAAAGATCATGAGTTTGCTATTATGGAAGACTAAAGAAAAGCAGAAGCCCAGCCAAACCAAGAAAACCAGAATATAATCAGATTTTAGAAGCTGGAACCTGAGCATTTGGACCTTTTTTTTCTTCTTTCCCGTCTAAATAGTTGGCGATCAACGTACATCTGAAACATGACAAAAAGACACAAATACACCGATTTTTGTGTTGAAGGTCATGAGTCAAACAGTTTGGGGAACCAGCGGTTTCATTAACAATTCAGTGAAACTTCAGCTGTCAGACAAATGTAGTGGAGCAGAAAGTTTAATATTTCTCTCTGAAATTTAAGTAGGTCTAAGTATAAAGTACCTCAAAATCGCGCTCAAGTCAAGCACTTTCCATGTGTTCTGGTTGTGATATTACATCAGAATCCTCAATGTTGTCCACATTCCAGTAGCTCCGGCTCTACTCCAGGCCTGTTTCTGCTCCCCAGGTCTCCTGGATTTGGGAACCCATCGACGGCCAGAGGGACAACATCGCCGTGTTCCACCCCACCTACGGACAGAGCTTCCCCAATCCGTCCTTCAAGGACCGGGTCGTGTTCCTCCACAACGCCCTGGAGAACCCGTCCATCCGGATTTCCGACCTCAGGATGTCGGACGCCGGCCGCTACACCTGCGAGTACGCCACCTACCCGTCGGGCAACGAACAGGGGACCACCACCCTCATCATGCTCGGTGAGTGGCGGGAACGCAACAACACCTGACCCTATATGTCTATTGAAGTTTACACGTACTTGACAATGTCTTACCAACACAATAACTAGTAAATTAAGTATGCAGGTGTCCAACAAGCTCATTTAAAAATGCATTCCAGCACTTACATAATGGTAGATGTCCTAAATTGAACGTAGATAGCATCGGGCCAAATTAACTTAAGCTAACGAAATGTTACGTAATGTTAGCTAGCCGTTAATCTGTTATCAATGGCTACTTTTTGTTGGGGCCGGTAGAACAGCCAAAGAGAAAGTGCTCCAGAAAAGGTCGACGATATATATATTTATTTGAAACTTTTCCACAAAAGAGAGCCGTGCCTCGCGCGGTTTCTGCTAGCTACGTGAGCCTCGACAAGCGCCTCCCCAGCGTCTGCTTCCTAGCACAAGAGACAAAACGGAGGAGGAGACGACAACTCGAGGTGCTTGATGAGAATTCTCAAGGTATATCGCGGTTAGATGCTGTGATGAAACACTGGAACGTGTCGGCCTCTTCACGTATAGACACACTGTTAACCTACAGGAGTGTGATTCATGTCGTCTGGTTCGTCTGTTGTTGTCTTCAATCCAAACTTCCCTCCGTAGGTTGACTCGACGCGTCTTTGAGCCTGTTTTGTGCTCGGCTTTGGTTGTTTTAGTGAGTCAGGATGCATGCAATATACGGTATATATAATAATTTTAGAAAAGGAAGTACCTGTTCAGGTTTTCCACCCTTTTAAATTCTGTAAGGCCAATGAGCACTCATCAGGACATGCATTTTCATGTAGTTTCTGTATTGACTCGTGTTTAGATAATGGATGTAAATGGGGGAAAAAAGCCTCTAGAAAAGCACCTTAGGCTCCTTTAAATGGCTGGTTTTACTGTATTTCCCAGCAATAATTAGTAGTTATGTGGATAAACTACTTTCTCCGCAACCTTGTCGACACATTAACACATTTCAGTTTTATTAGATTTAAGTGGCCAAATGAGGGCAAAATTAAATTTTTTTTTTCTTTTTCATATCTGCATATCGCAATATTTTATATATTGCAGGGGAAAAAAAAAAAAGCAAAACAGCTTCAGTGTTATAATGCAGCGATGAACGTCCTTGATTCACCTGTTTGCCTTCACCTATAATTCATCCGCACACGTTAAAGCCGCCGATGATCGATCTGCAGACGTTTAGCAGACGCGGCGTACACGTGGAATCAGCAGCACTGCTCGGACTCACCTCGGCTCCTTGGTTTGTGAAACGCGGGTGGATGTTTGCTCGCTGTTAGCGGGGGACACGTCGTGTTTGTAACGGGAGACAGCTGGTGTTATTCATCCGCCCACGTGTCCTCCCCGCTCGCACAAAGACTCGGATGCTCGTACGTACGTTACACGCCGTTGTCATGAGATGAGGCGAGAGGGACTTCCTGAGAAGATGCATTTACTGAACTCATTGTGTTTGCAGTTTGAATGAGATATAGAGGATGTTTGCACCCCTTTTTTTCCCTTTTACCTTCCACAAAATCAAATTAGGTTCAATTTCACGACATTTTATTAAATTTATTTTTTGTCACTGTACACTACAATCAGATTAAGGATCGAAGGCATGAATACTGCTGTGGCAACTCTTTCTAGTTAATTTGCCGGTGCCTGAAATGTTGTTTTGAGGATTCTGTACAATATTTCTTTTTTTTTTATTCTTTGAATACGGTAATTAAAATAAATGCATTCTGGAAGAACAAGTTTATTTTCAGCCATAAAATGTTTTCCTTTCATGTGATGTGTCACCCCTCCCTACCCAGAAAAACTCCTCAGCTGGGTCAGTAATATTTTCGGCAGTACTGAACTTTCACAAAACTTCACGGAACCAACTCTTGAACTTTCCCTAACAGTGCCAGTACTATTTTTCCCCCTCTCAGTATATTACGGAGTGAACTTCCACAGAAACTACGTGAAAGCGTCCCTAACGCTGCGACCTCAGCGCACGGGACATGCAGAAGACTTGGCCGCCGTGCAGGGAAAACAGGGGGAGACGTTCTGGCCGCCTCGCGGATTGATGTTAGGCTGAGCCTCCTAAACCACTGCTGCTGGCGCGAGGCGGGGGTAGACTGGGAAACTCCTGCAGGAGACGCTCACTGGCTCATCGTTTCTTTAGTTACAGCAGCGCCAGGCTCCCTGGGACAGATCCTGGTCCATGTAAATACACTTGAAGTACCAAGTTCTCAAAGTCAGTGGAAAACATACTCAGTCATGTTTTACCTTATCTTGTATATAATCCATATAAACCAATGACATTAGATCTTATTGAATCAACAACTGCTGGCAGCCAATCGTATTACATCTTATTGGATAGAGAACCACCAGCACCCCAATCTTATCACATCTTATTTAAGCATGAATGCATAATCCTGACAGCCAATCGTATTATAACTTATTGGATGCAGCACCAGTGGCGGCCAACCTTATAAGCACTTATTGGGGTGTGAATAAAAAATCACTCACTTGGCAGTGAATTACATTATATTGTCTTGGATGGGGACCCGACAAAATCAATGTTCGCCAATTATGCCGCATCTTATTGGATAGAGTGTAGCCGGCAGGATAGAAATACGATTGCAGGTGAGGGGCGGTGGAGTCGATCGGCAGGTGTGTGTGTGCGTGTGTGTGTGTGTGTGTGTGTGTGTGTGTTTTAAATCCTCGGGGTGAAGGAGCAGTAGCGGTCGTCTTAAATTTTGAGGAGCGAGGCGGCTGAGGATGCAGTCCACGCATCCACTGGGTGAAGGAGGTTGGAGTGTTACACAGCTCCTGCAAACATTTCTCTCAACCAGACAAGTCAAACTTAATTGATTTTTTTTTTTTTTATTTCATCTGTCAAGTAATATTAGTAAAGCATTGCGATGAAGGCAAGAGGTTGGAGACTGATAAAATAAACATCTGTGCACCTTAAAAATGCAATAGCCATACTAAAAGCCCAGGGTATATACTCATGGTTATTATAACCATGTTGTGGGTTTATTAACTCATTAAATATACATAGTGTCGGCATCATGCACATAGAATACCAAGTAAAAGTATGAAATATAATGTATATGTGTGTGGATAATGATCAGTTTAGCCAGTGTGAGAATGGGCGTCCCTTGTGCATTTGGACCACAATGCACCATGTAATGTAAACAGCTATTAAAGCCTTGCAGATAGGTGGAAAATATACAGCATGTGTACAGTTCCCAAATAACAAGAACTTTATTAGTTCATTACATCGCATTTTGATGCACGACGCGGAGGCAAAGAGACACTCAATTTAATATATGTTTATAAACCTGACGCATTTGACAGAAAATGTGACAATTTTGATGATCAATTAGTCATTAGGGTGGTTTTAATTATAAACTAATGCCAGGCGTTGGCTTTTTTTTCAGCTATTTAAATGTAATATATATGGAGGCTGGATTCTAATCAGCAGATGCATCAATACTGAAAATAAAGCATGAGGATAAGTGTCTGCAGCAGCAAGCGGCTGCAGCAGGAGAAGAATATCCAAGTTATTAACGTCTCTCGGTAAAAGGAGCTTTATGTCAAATAAAGGTAAGCTGAACACGCATAGAGACAGTTTCCATACACGGAAAATCTGAACAATTTGCGCGTTGCATTGACATCCTTTTGTGAACAGGAGCAGCATCCACCATCTTTTTCTATTGCTGTTGTGTTGCTATTATGACAGACGGCCTTCCAGTTTCCCTCATATAGGTGCACAGAATCAGCCAAAGACTCTCCACATATAAAAAAAACATGTTTGGCTCTTTGCTAGTGTTCTCAAGCCGAACTTAAGTAAATCGGTATCAAAGCAAAACCGCACACACAGCAGGATAATTGCAGCACAAACTATTCCTGTGTTCCTTTAAATATTCATGTAACAGTCGAGGACACAGAGAGCCAGATGTGTTTTGTTTTTTTCCCCCTACCAACAATGCCTGGAAGTATTCAGCAGGAGTGTGTCAAACTGAGGGAAGATGTTTACAAACCTGGGCTGCTGGTAAGACATGGATTCCAAGGAATTTAACAAGATCCAGAAACCTCTATTTTTTTTTTTATTGATTCGTCTGGCTAATGTATGCCGCAAAGAAGAAAATAGAAAAACAATACTTGGCTGCTTTCGTCAGGGTACAGCGCTGAATAAATCCATGTTTAGGGAGGGAGAGAAGGAGGCAACGCTGATAAGCCCCCACACTTTAGCAGATAGTATTCGGTGAGTCTGCTTCATGTTAAAATCCCAACTCATCCCTTGTGACATATTGTAATTGATGTGCTACGGATGATTGGGTTTGTTTCCATTATGCGCTTGATTCAGTGCAGTTAAACTGTAGGGTAACACGCTCTGCGGCTCTAAGGATCACATTAAACATCACAAAATTCATTCTCATCTCGTTGTTTGACCTTTTCTTAAATGGGGAGCCTCGCTGGAAATGAATTCCGAACTGCAGGAAGGCTTGTTGATAGGATTACATTGACAGATGGGGGTCAATTATGGAAAGGGATCTGAGTTGCAGGTGGAGGCAACCGATTCTGTGACGGCATCTCACGTGTGCACCAGGATAGAACGCTGGGATTCACGTGACAGCATCTCAGTGTTTGGATGTTTTTTTTCTAACCATAAAAATGTCCAGTAAAAGCCACTAATTTCACACAGCTTTAACACTCAGACTGTGCAGGTCAGACAGAAGCAGATCATTATTTTTTTTTTCCCCCCCTCAAAGCTTGCTTCATAATTAATTTCTGACCGTTGTCCAGAGACTGAATATCTTCTCACACGGACACTGACGCCGTATCGTCCTTCATTAACCCGTCGTCTCTGCTGCCCCTGTCAGCTGCAGCACTGCGGAGTGTGACACGCATCACACTTAAGGGCTAACCAACCGGCCCCTTGTTAAGACATTTTCAATTAAAACTAATCGTCCACACTCGTGGTGGTGGTGGTGCTGGAGGAAAAAGCAAAGGGAGCTATCGAAGTGTGTAGACCAGGCCTCATCCACAGGGGACGATCGGGAGGCGGTGCACATCGCTTCAAAACTTCTGAAGTGGATGATCTGTGTCAAATTTGGTTGGGTTTAGTCAATAAATGGGTCAGTTCTAACACAATGTGTGTGTGGCTCATCTCTAACCACCTATATAATAAATATGTGACATTCAGAATCAAAGCCGGGTGCAACCCTCATAATGAACCTGGTGCACATATCAGGCTCCTTTGCAGCGAGTTAGTGACACTTTCATTGCAGCCGTTGCGCAGCACCATGTGGGTCACGTGGTACTGTGAGTGACAATATGGGTCAGTGCTGCTGTGCAGTAGTTCGTGACAGATGGCTGTTGTGTGAATGTGCAGATTTTATTTTTACCCTGTTAGGGATTCCAGCTGCAAATCCTGCAGGTACCATTGTTATATACATGTTATGGGATCATCTTCCTTGCTGCACTTACCCGCAAAAGTGTCTCTAAAGGGATGCCAGGCAACAGCCTGTGATGGAAAATGTTAACTCCAAAGTCTAAGTATCTCTAGACTTTTATGTTAATATTGTAATCTACAAATGTGCGTGGGAGTTTGGGAAAGTTTTTATATATTTTTTCTTTTTTTATAGCGGCAGAACTTTTCTTATAAAAACCCACAATCTTTGGGTGAACACTCATCAAAATGCAATCTGGGCGCTTTAAAACGAAAACATGTGGTGAATCCAGCGTTTAGGCTTTTTACGTAAGTGGTTGGCTCCATAAACCAAACATACATCATGCAGTTATTGTGTTTGAAAACATTAGTGTAATGCATTTTTCCTGTCTGCCTGTCAGTCTCTGGCATTTAGCCTGTTGATACTACCACAGGGGTGTGTTGTGGGGGGGGGCGCAGTGTTTATTCAGCTCCTTTACTACGGGCCTCCCGCTTGCCTGCTAATTACTCTGTACTCCGAATGCCTCAGACAGATGTGAGGGGTAGCAGCGGTGCTCCATTCAATGCAATGTCACGAAACGCATCAGGGACGTATACTCCTGACTTGTTAAAGCCCCCCCACCAACCCCCCTTCCCCCCAGATCAATCCAAACCCCCTTTTCTTCTCCTCAGCTTTACTCGTCTTTCTGCACGGTCACTTTCTGTCTGTTCACGTCTGTTTCATGTCGTCCGTCGACATCCCATCTCTGCTCTTTTGCTTATCTCCTTCATGTCTGAGCTCTCTCTCCTGTTTTCTTTTTTTGTGTGTGTGTGTGTGTGTGTGTGTGTGTGTGTTTCATCTCAAGCTCTCGAGGTCTGTTTCCGCTCATTCTTTCATCCCCTGTCCTAGGATGTCTTTTAAGTTTCACGAGACACTGTGTAAGACTTTGTAAGACTGTTTAAAATCTACCTGGATTTGTATTTAGGATCAATTCCAAAGCCAATTAAAGCAACAAAGCTGGTAACATCGTCTCCCTTGTGGAAATAACTCATAAGAAAAGAGAATCCATGGATCCTGTGGTAAATTCTGTTACATAAGAACCTCAGATGATGAAACAAGGGCGAGCGTGTGATGGATGCCTGACACTCTCCACAACGCCGGCGTAGCAAAGGGACTTTAATGATCTCACCCAATGATTCATCCAGCTGCGATTGGCAGCGTTTTGCAATTCATAATGTACTCTAAATATATGACCTTTAGCTCTTACCCCCCCCCACCGCCAACAGTTTAGACCAAAATGTTCACTGATCTTTCGACACTGCCGCAATGTTCAGTTCTATGAATACATGAATATACAGGCAACATATCAGGAGTAAGACGAGTTTCCACTGTTACAATCTAGTTTATATGGGTATTTTAAAGCAGAATCAATGTTGACTTTTTCTTTGTTTCTCATCATTTCCATTCTAACAACTTAAAACTTTAGATTTCTTTAGACAGGCATTGTTCTAGGTCTGTTTTAATGATGATGTCTGGCCATGGCTTCATGTAGCATCAGCAGGACTAAAACATGGAGAATAGTGTCAGATGATCTGTCTTATGTCCTCTATGGTATAGGAGAAAAACCACAGAAAGGCAGAACATGATAAATGATGGATGGTTAGTTGGAGAGTTGGATGGATGGTTGAATGGTTGAATGGATTGATGGATGGATCGCAAGGGAAACGTCGGCCTCCCATAGCGTATACAACACGTACCATAGAAGTTTTCTGATCGTCCAGTCAAGTTTAGTCCAGTTTCCAGTGCAGGGGCGGAGCTGTCCCTATTTCCTGGAGAAACGGAGGTCCTCCAACATCTGTAGGAAACTGCTGCTGACACAGGCATGTCACCCTGGTCCCACAGAGCCGCGGTGGGTGCAGGGGTCCGTGCCACCCGCAGATGTTGCAGCACCTCGGCCCATTCGGGAAATAGAGCTGGCTCCGCCCCTTCCTGTAAACAGTGTTTACGGTGCAGTGCATTGTGGGCCCACAGGTGACCCCCTCCACACAGATCTCCATAATGGAAACTGCAGATGGTCCTCTGGAAATGTCGGATTACATCATGGAAGCCGCGCACAAATATCATTTTTATTCCACTGATAGCAGCCGCGTAGAAAGCAGCAGGAAATGCTCCGGCAGAAAAGTTGTTTTCAATAATTGCCGACTTTGCTGTTTGAGTAAAATCTTTCAATTCCACCACTGCAGATATGACATATTGAACAGTGATTTACTGAATCACATCCTGCGGTGCGAGATGGTACTGGTTTAAAAAAAAAAAAAATGCAGAGGGACAATAAAGCAAAGTAAATTGTAACACTTGACAACACCAAATAATGGAATTCACTGACATTTCCAGATTGATTGATATGGTGCCTGCGCTTGGGTTTCTCTTTTCAGAAGGGAAGGACATTTTCATGGAACATTGCCACTTTATAGAACGAGTCCAGTTTGATTTCACA
The DNA here is from genome assembly GCA_036785175.1 of Eupleurogrammus muticus. Taxonomy (NCBI): domain Eukaryota; kingdom Metazoa; phylum Chordata; class Actinopteri; order Scombriformes; family Trichiuridae; genus Eupleurogrammus; species Eupleurogrammus muticus. Next base: position 15,170,371 of record JAYKQN010000020.1, read on the forward strand.
AAGCTAATGTGACGGGGGAGCGAGTGTGTTTGATGTTTCACTTCAGTTGCTCCTGGTGATTTACCTCAGTCAGAGCCAATTAGCTGGCGTCTATCGGTGAGAGCGGTTGCTACCTTTTCCGTTGGATAGCTGATAGTTTGGGGAATTCTCCGTTTTCACCAGCACTGTTAGAGATTCCACACAAAGCGCGCGGGCTGTCCTTAAATGAACCAAATTTAGGTGCTGTACTACTTTTTAAAGGAACTATTTGTACTTTCTGCCTGTCTGATGTTGAGTGGCACGGGGTCACACCGGAGGGCCTCCGCCTCCTCTCAGTTTCATTACAGCCACAGTAGGATGCCTCGGTGTATATGCACAACAAACTGATTGAACCTCCTCTTCCTCTGCTCTCCCTGCCCTCCTCCTCCCCCGCCTCACGTTTGATGTCTCTGCTTTTCGCCGCACTTTTATTCTTTTCATCTCCTTCTTCTTTTTATTTTTCCCCTCTAAACCGCTCTCTCTCTTTCCGCCCACCAGCCAAGCCCAAGAACTCCGCCAACGTGGTGACGGTCCAGGCCGGCACCAAGTCGGTGGTGGTGGCCCAGTGCGAGGCGGCGGACGGCAAGCCGGCGGCCACCATCAAGTGGCTGGCGTCGGTCGGGGGGAACCACTCGACCAGCGCCACCAACGGGCCCGACGGCACGGTGACGGTCCGCAGCGAGTACCGGCTGGTCCCCACGCCCGTGGACAACGGCCGCGAGGTGACCTGCATGGTGGACCAGAGGACACAGGACCAGTCGTGGGTCCACTCCGTCAAGCTCTCTGTGGAATGTGAGCACACACACACACACATACATGCAGTGTCATAACGGCAGCACTACAGGATACTCTCTAGGACCTGTGGCCCGCTCGCTGCTAATAGACGGGCTTCATACATATTGCCGATTATAACCGGGAGCAGTAAACATTTATAACTCAAGCTGTGGGAAGGCGATGATAAGAAACTGCTGCTCTAAAAACCTGAGCGCGCGGCGCTTCCTCCGAATCCGCTCCTCTCGAATCACTTCCGAGCCGCTCGTCTAATGATCTAGAATAACAAAAACAACATCTGCTCCATTTGCTGTAACATCTGGGACCGCATTTTTTTTTTTTTTCATTTCAGTTCGAAAATCGATTCTGGATCGTGGTTTTATTGCAGGGGTCCATGTTCCTGTTAGGAACGTGGAACCGTATAGGAGCCCTGCACGTTCGAATGAAATCAGCCAATGACAAATCCATCTGATTGAGTTTCTCTATCAACCACACCGATACATTACTGTATTATTTATGTGCAGGATAATGACAGAAAACAGATGACTGTGGTAACACCCAGTCTTCTACCTAAACCCCAACTTCAGCAGGTAAAGGGAGAGGCATGTCCCCTTCATCCTTTCTTGTACTTCTGGGCCTCACGAGTACAGAAAAACAAGACAGTACATGTTCATTATCCACACACACACACATTCATTTAATCCATTAAATTCCATTCTAATTTACATGGGATTAAAATATTATGCAGGTTCAGCGTAGCTTTACAGAGATTTAGGGATGCTGACAGCATCGTCTTAAGTGTGTGACCTCGCTGCCGTTCACTGTCTTTGTTTAGACTCTTTATTTTATAAATATGCATTAGCCTGCACACACACACGCACGCACACACTCACACACACACACACACACGTACATGCACATACGCTCACAATCAAATTGCCTGTCAAGCTGTTTTATGAGAAAGAAAGTGAACTATAGATTGGAAGTTCCTAGAACTGCTTGAAGGTGAGGCCACTCGCCAAAGGTGCTGCCATCAGGCTTTTAAACTGCAAACGGTGGCGTTTGCCCAACACGCAACTACTGTCTGGAGACTGAAAACGTGACCAAGGAACCCGGTGCGCCGCTACATCAATGAGCCCATTGATGTGCTTTTTTAAAATGTGGACACACAGGAATAAGATACCGTATATTGAGCTACATATTTAAAAAGCTGGAAGCTTCACACACGTCTTGAACCAGGCAGCAGAGAAGATCCGTACAATCCCCACAGCACTCAGCGTCACAACGTGAAACAATCTGCCCTTCTGTTCCTGAGCTATGCTTTTTTTTAAAGCATGGAAAAGTACATTATGGTGTTTGAACCTATTAGGTTTTATTACAACACTTTGGCTTGAATTGTGGCCAACAACCTCTGGCTTCTATAACCACCGACGGTTAGAAAAATCAGCTCATCCTCCAGCTCCGCTGCATGTTCGTGCTAAATGTGAAGAAATTCCCTCCTGGTTGTTGCTGGGATCTCACGTTGCTGAGGACGGACGGACAACCTGGGAACACAGCGCCTCCGGCCGCGGCTGTCACCGCTGCCGCGTCCTTTAAGGTCTAACGCGAACTGAAGATAGGAGTAGCCACACACACACACACACACACACACACACACAAGCACAGTGTGTGTGTTAGTTTAGTGATGGTGTGAGAGATCACGTCTCCTGTCTGCTGTGTAACTCGCATCAGATTTTATAGGTCAACGATCTCTGGGTGGAACACACACACACACACACACACACACACACACACACACACGCACACACACGTGTCACACACTTAGCCCCTGTCCTGATGTTTCGTTTTATCACGCCGCTCTTGCTTTGACAAACTGTCCTCACACTCCTTTCTACGTCTCTCTCTCCCTGTTTCCGTCTCCATCTCACTGCGCCTTCTGATTTTTTTCCCCCTTACTTCCCAGTGAAGGCAAAGGGAGCCTCCTCTTTTTTTTTTTTTTTTCCCTCCTCTGCCGGTTTTAGCTTCCCACACATCGCTTTGGTTTGACATGACTTTTAACATCAGACTCTTAGGAGAGTGACATTAACGGATTTTCTCTTCCTCTTTGTGGATGAGCCTTTTCTTTTTATTTTTCCCACACATTCTTTGACATATCAAACCCACCAGATAGTCAGATTAGGCTTTGCTGATGCCGAATGATGCAATGTGCCGAGACAGATTAGTAAGACATCTCTGAAAGATTTTTATATATCATAGTTCATTCGAGTGTGTGAATCGCCGTTCCAAATACAGCGGGCCTGCACCACGCTCCTCATAGAAACGTACCAGTAGAGACCCGGCGTTCCCCCCGTGAGCGGGCGTTTGGCAACAGTGGCTAGAACAACAAACTCCCCTCTGACAGGGAGAGACCTCCAGCAGAACCCGGCTCCGGGTGGGCGGCCATCTGTCGCCGCCGGGCCGGGATGGGCGAGCGGAGAGGAAGACGCCTGAAAATCTGGCTCTTTGATTAAAAAGGCAAAGGTACAAGGCCGGTTTGCATGAGAAAGCAAAAAAAAAAAAAAAAGCTCTGAGGAACCTGCGCCTGAAATTCAGCTTGCATGCGGGAGGCGAACGCGAAGCTGAGACTTCAGAAGCGGACATGCGTAGGCCTCCGTAGATTCAAAGTGTTTACCTTCATCTGCTCATAAGAAACAGGTTAATCTGCTAAAGATAAGAAATAAGCTGCAACCACGTCCTCTCTCTCTCTCTCTCTCTCTCTCCCTTCCAGACCCCCCCTCTGTGTCCATAGAGGGATACGACAACAACTGGTACGTGGGACGCTCGGACGCCGCCCTCCTCTGCACGGCCAACGCCAACCCGGCGCCCACCGCCGTCACCTGGACCGCGTAAGCCCCCCCCCTCCCCTTAACACTCTGATCACAGACAGAAGGCTGCACACTCACTCCTCTGTAACCATCCTTTCTCGGCCCCCCTCACATACACAAACGCTCTTAACGTCTCGTCCTGACGGACAGATGGCGTGCCTTGTGTGCCGCTGTCTTGATGAATATTGAGCGGCTGTTCACATGTCTGCGTTCTTTTTCCCTCACATTAACGCCGCCTTTGAATATCAGTCACAAACCGTCTTTTCCTCTCTGCGCCTTCGTTTCTCATCGATTCGCTTGATCCTATTTAATCCAATATCCTGAAGCTCTCCTCTCCATACTTTCCTACTTTTCTCTCTCTCTCTCTCTCTCTGTTATTTTCTTTTCCTCCTGTGACCCTGTTTGTCCCCCCCCCCCCCCGCAGGGCGTCCGGCCCCCTGCCCGACACGGTGGTGGTGGAGGGCAACAAGCTGACGGTCAGGAAGGTGGACGACGCCGTCAACACCACCTTCATCTGCGAGGTGAAGAACAAGCACGGGGCCAGCAAGCACCAGATCACCACCATCGTCATCGGTGAGTCCGCCGGCACGCACGCACACACACACGCACACACACACACACACACACACACAGAACATAGACATGCACATATGTTGACATGCAAACATGATGATTTCATAGGCTTAGTGTTACAGGACACACACACAGCATTTGCATACACACACTTTACCATCTCTCCTCCAAACATGCAGACACACACACACACACACACTCACACACACACACACACACATGCTGGGATCAGGGCTGATCTGAGAGCTCTCTCTCTCTCTCTCTCTCTGTCAATCGTCGCATTGGATTTTTTTTTCCTTTTTCCCCTTCATGTTTCCCCTCCCCTGCTGGCGTCCTCCCAGCGAGGCGCGGCGGAGGCTCTGGGTCGACCCCCCCCCCCGTCCTCCCCCCACCCACAGCAGGGCCAAATCGCAGAACGAGGGCCGACTGGAAATGTTGGAAAAACCGCTCTCTCTCTCTCGAGAACAAAAAACCAAACAAAAAGCGTGTAAAGAAGCGGGGCGTAAATCAGACGTGACGTGCGGTGTGTGAGCCCTGGTTGCAGCGCTTTGGCCCTGCGCTCAACGACACTGTTGCTATTGTTTCAGGGGTTGGTGTGAGCCAGTTTGCCCGGATTGTTTTTTTCTTTCTCTTTTTTCGTTCGTACCTCGTCTTTCTTTTGCACCTAACACACTAACCTCCCGAGCATAAGTGCTCTATCCTTTTTTTTTTATTTTTGTTTTTATGTTTTTACTTGTAATCTTTTGGAGCCCCCCTGCCATGACGGTCATGTGTGCATGCACTCTCCAACTTTTCCGCCGGGTGTTTGACTTATGACGTTCACTAGTCTGGTGAGTCGGCTGCCGTTAGTGCACAGTCTGTTTTTGTTGGGGTTTTTTTCCTATCCTCTGCCCTATGACGCTTTTACACATCGATCTGTCACACACACACACATACACACACTCATATACACACGTGCACAAACTTGGGAACTTGTCCTGAAATGCAATGCACTGCCTGACCGGTCAAAATGCTTTCAGTCCTTCTTTCTGCAATCCTTCTTTTTTCATTTTTAAGGAATTACTCTGAGTAATCACTGTGTCGAGCTTTAGGGGAAAAAAAACAGACATTGACAACAACAATGAGAATCGTTTCCTCTTTTTGACCAAAAAAAAAAAAGGCTGAGAAACGCCACATTTAGAAAGAACCCGTGGGAATTCAGAGCCGGAGATTTGAATTGTCTCCTCCGAGAACAAAGATGCTTTGTTGCCAGGCGCGCGTGTGTGTGTGTGTGTGTGTGTGTGTGTGTGTGTGTGTTGGGAGGGATGTGTGGGAGGTTCCGTGGAGGCTAAGCTGCTCCTGTTCCTGTTGGAAGTGAAGTGGAGCGGTATCAGACCGGGTCCGCTTTGCCCGTTCCACACACACACACACACACACACACACACACACACACACACACACACACAAACACACAAACACACCAGCATGAGCTTTACACACTGAAATCCTTCACAGACGCATGTATAGTTCCTCAAGAGTCTACACATGGCACGCACATGTATATCAAACACACACACACACACACACACACACGCGCACCTGAGATCAAGCCTGTTGTGATCCATCCACCTGTGTGTGTGTGTTTTTTTGTGAGACGCGTGGGGTCGCCCAGCGCTTTGCTTAATGAACAAAGATGGCGACAGATGTTTTTTTACTGTTTTGTTTGACATTTTAACCGACGCAAGTGGATCGACTTTGGCTGCCGTGAGAAGCGGAGCCGTGACCTCCGTTTGTACGGACGCCATCTCGCCACGTCCGGCACTAAAGGAGCCCTCACTGCGACTGTCTGCCACTTTCTCTTTTTTACTAAACCTGGCTTTGGTGGATCAGGTAATTTTCCATTCCGCTCTCCAAGGCTGAACGGGAAATAAAGCAGCCGTCGAAATTATGTAATTGCAAGTAGCTATAATAATAATAACAATACAATCATTTTGCGTAAGAAAAACAGCATTATATTGGAACTACTACATCTATTCAGCATGGAATAAATGTTTTAAGAAGAAAACAGGATCTCATTTACAGCTACAGTAATTTTTAAGTTTTCTTATGTCAGGTAGTTGTTACTGCATGTGCTATATTAGCTGACATAGAGAATGAATCAGGCATCATTGTTCAGCCTACAGTTTACAGTTTATCTCTTTTAAGCAGGTAAATTGACTTTTTTTGATTTATTTTTTTTTTGCCTTGGTCTGATCCTGAAGCAGAAAACTCTCCATAGTCTCTCATAACACAGACTGATCATTAGATTCAGCTAAAAGAAAATAAAATACTACTACTCTCATACATGAGCGATCAGTCTGATCCAGCGCAATGACAGCACGCACCGGTAGTCAAACCAGTGAACACCGACAGGAGGAATTAGTCAGCGACCTTCTGTGCTGAAACACGACTCCGCCTCCAGGTTTGAGCTGTTCTTTCACTCCTAATGGTTCTATCAGTCAGCCAAACATAAGGCCTACCTTTAAATATCCTCCCTGTGATTCCTTATGCGGTCATCAGAAATAGATGGCTCGTGTAGCATGTTACCATCCGTGCACGCTGCGGTGCTTTCCTCCATTGTTCCTCCCTGCAGCTTTTGATACGGATCCAAACAATGTTGACCTGAAATATTTAATATCTTGTATGTGTCGGTTTTCACGCAACAAAACCCCGCTAAAACTGTGATAAATGCTCCTGCAACAGCCGTTTTCACAATTCAACGTCAACAGCATTTGCACCCGATTGAACAACTTTTGTCTTGAAGACGTTTTCCCGTCGCGTAAAAAGCAGATTACAATTAAACCAGACGTCAGCCGGATGGTGTTCCCTCAGCGAAGGATCTAGACTGTGGAGCGGGAAGAGGCTTTAACGTATCCGTTAATACCGCAGCACTCTGTGTCGCAGGAACACACCGCGCTTATTTCCCTGTTGAGAAGCGCTAACGGCTCCTCGCGGTTCTGTTAAACGCTAGATGAAAGCCATGTTGTCGTCGTCGGGGTTTTCTGCTGCCGTCAAAGCTGCCATCATGGGTCATAATCACCACTCCCTCTCACACACACAAACCAAACACACACACACACACAGCCTCCACCGGGGCCGTGACCTAGAGGAGATGGAAGTTGAAAAAAGGTGCATGATTGCAGGGTGAAAAAAGGGAAAAACACTGAAGGAGAGAGGGAAAAAAGGGAATAAACAGGGAATGATGAAGAGGAGGGAAGATGAAGAGGAGCCGGGGACGGCCGAGCTGTGATGGCACCTGCAGGCGTTCGCTGCAATCAAACTCCGCCGGGTCTCTGATGCATTTCACGAGGACTCTCCGGCGTAAACTCTGCTTAACGGAGAGATAAGTGTTTTGCTGACGAGACTGAAACCTTCAGTGGAGCAGCGGCTCTTGACCACTGCACACGCATAAAAGCACACACACACACACACACACCATCCCTTTGCATGCACATGATGCCAACTATGCATGGCTTGCTCCGTTGCCACGGCGCCAGCTGGATCTGGCCAGCGCACCGTGCACACACACACACACACACACACACACACACACAAAGAGAGGGAGGCAGGGAAGGGATGTTGGCAGAAAGGAAATGATTGGAGTGGAGGACAGGAGTGGATGTGGGGTGGTTTGGGGGGGGGGGGGCTGAGAGATTGCAGGAGGACTGAAAACTGAGATAAAGGAGAGTGGTGCAGATGAAAAAAAAAAAAAAGTGGAGTGCGATGGAGAGGCACAGAGGAGGACAGGAAAAGTCCTCCAAAAAAGCTCTGATGACTTCTAGTCGTGTTTGAAAGGCCGGGCTGGCAGAAGGCTGTGACCCCCTCTGTCCTCTGCACCCCCCCCCCTGCATCCAGCCCTTTCATGGGAGTCCAGCTGGCACTGGGCTGGGGGCTGTTGTTGCCGTTCAAACACACACACTCACTCATACACAAAGTCACATCTGAGGGGACCAGTGGAGAAGCATTTCCTGGATCGCCTGCGGCAAGCGAGATAGCTGTCCACTGGAAAGACTCACTTCAGAGACACACACACACGCACACACACACGCAGTGTGTGACGCACGCACGCGCGGGCAGGCCGTTTGGACCGTGCAGCTCTGTGCATGAAATAATCAGATGATCTAACCACAGGGGAAAACACTGGCACTGACTTTCTTGGACAGAAACCTCAGGCTCACCTCTGCACAGGCCTCGTGCAACACACACAGCATGGGATGCTCAGGAGCAGGGTGTGGAGCGGTGGGGGAGTTTCCACAGCGCGTTATATTCAAACAATCAATACAATGTCAATTCATTTCATAAAAGATGTGTGAAAAGCTAGTGGTCATCTACAGGAAGGATAGATATTTGAATGAAATAAAGATGGAGAGCCTTAGTGCATCATATAACATTATGTTTTTAATTTTTTAAATGTCCTTTATTAGTATTTTCATTTTTTTCACATCCAAAATAATTGGAACATTGTACTTTGTTTTATAATTACAATACACGTTATTTATAGAGCATCTCTTACAAAGTGCAGTGCAAATGTCTTTGGAACAAAATGAGGGAAACAAGAGAGTAAATTAAACAAGAGTGTGATAAAAGCAAGTAATCCACTGACTGATAAACAAACCAAGAAGTTAGGGACAACAGATTGTGTGAAAAATCAAAATGAAACACAGTGTCACAGACTAAAAAATATGTAAATGTTGAGAATAAAACAAAGGGAGACGGTTAGATAAAAGAACGGTAATTAGGTTTTTTAAAATACTAGTTGAAAAAACCTCATAGTGTTATAGATATATAGTTATGGTAAGTCCCCTCTTGACAAACCATGATTTAACATGATTTGAAAACGTGTCCAAGAGGGGACCTAACAATGTCTTTGTTGGTGCATGTGTAAAGAAACTGTCGTCCACAGTTAGATAGGTACACACACACACACACACACACACACACACACACACTCTGCCTAGTAGCTAGCTCCCATCTCTTCAGTTTTTCGGGCCTTGTTGTACATACGATATGTTTGTACACCAACACACAGGAAACGGACGCGTGTTTAGTCTACCGCTTATTTATTTATTTTATTGAATTGGGACAAAGCATCATTGGTGCATGGATTGTACCAAAAACAACAGCAGATGGTTACCACTTGTTATGAAAAATGATATAAAGAATAAAGTTTGTTATTATATCATTATAAAACAACAGTTCATTAACGCAAATCCTTCATCCACGGTGATGACAAACTGTGCCGGTGATCCTTAATTGAATCATAAGACAGATTTAGGATGGAGAACACTCTGCTGTGTGTGTGCGTGTGTGTGTGTGTGTGTGTGCTGGGATGTTTGCTTATTCAAATCCTTTGGCGACGTGGAGCAGCAGCGTTGTTTCTTTGTTGCCTTATTATTATGAACACTGGTGTTCTACCAGCGGCTGTGATTTATCAAAGTTGTTTGGCTTTCATCGCCTTCCTCTAAAGCTGCTGAAACAAACAGTATTGCCAGGGCTACGTTGCAACACAATGTTGTGCGCGTGTGCGCGCGCGTGCGTGTGTGTGTGTGTGTGTGTGTGTGTGTGGTTATTAAGAAACGTGTTGTTCCATAAGAATGGCTGAGAATGATATTGGACTCCACCAGTCGCGACGTAATGGGTTTTCGCTGGTGTCTTGTTTTCACAGCTGTTGAAATGGGACACACGAGGAAAAAAAAACAAGGTTTCTAAGTATCAAATGCTTCACGAATAATATCAAACCGGGACAGGATCCTTTTTTTTTTTAAATCCGTGTGTCACAGCGACGGCGGGGCGTGTATCAGAAAAGAATCGTATGACCAAAGTCGTACGATTTGCCTCAATAGGACAGTGTTATCAATTCAGATCCTATCTAGTTCTATATGTACACTATGGATGTAAAAAGGGAGAAAAGGTTTAATGTTAAATGGCTTTCTAATAATGGCAAAATGACATTTCCATGTTGCGTGGATGGCGGCTCTCAGTGTGTGAATGGCTGATCTCCTATCAGTGTGTTACTGACAGCTCTGCTGAGTTCTCATTCCACCCAGATATGTTTCATTTCCACACTGAAGTGATTCCTCTGTGAAGTACAACCCCCTAAAAAACAAAAGGGGGGGGGGGGGCAGATGCTCTGTGTGTGTGTTAAAAAAGAGTAAAAAAAATAGTCGTCGCTCACATGAAGAAACAAAGCTTGTGGAGTCTGATGGCAACTTGTAGGAATCTGTGTGAGGGTGGGGTGGGAGGGGGGGGGCAGCAGCCACGCGGGGGGTGGTGGTGGGGAGGGGACGTCTGTCTGGGAGATAAGAAGTGAGGAGAGAACCTCCAGGGCTGCTGCTTATCACACACGCAGACCTGCAGCGAGCGCACACACACACACACACACACACACACACACACACACCGTGGAGGGGCTGAGGGGGTCGGGCGTAGGGGTGGGGGACAGTCAGCACAGGCAACGCGTTTCCCCCACTGCCCCCCCCCCCCCCTCCCATCTCAGAGCCCATTTCACCAGGATGACCTTCCCAGTCAACGCGTTTCTTCCACTGCCCCCCCCCCCCCCACCCTGTGTGTAACCTTTCCCTCCAGAGCGTATTTGTAGTTTATGATTACCAGAGAGCTCCTTCAGGTGTCTCTGAACGGGGCTGACCTGGAGCATTCAGGCCGCCGTGTTTGTATTAATCCCCCCCCCCCCCTCTCATGCTCTCATGCATTCGTAGCTGTTTGTTTTATAGTATTGGTTCATGGGAGCTGTGTTGGTGTTGGTGTTGGGGGGGGGTTGAAGGTCAGAGAAGTGAGCTGGTGACCTGAAGGTGGTCGGACCAGGTTATCACCTACAATGAGCAAAAAAAAAAAAGATGTAAAAGTTCAGTGAAGCTAATGCTGATGTTTCAAATCAGTCAAATCAAGTCGATATCGTTCACAGTTGCTTCAATTATGGGGAGATTTTTTCACTGCAGCTGCATTTTTTTCCCCCATATTTGTAAAGACATCTGCTGTATTTGACTCTTTCACACAGCTTAAGCTTTCTATTATTTAAAGTTCACCCACCATCACTTTACTGTACAGGGTGACACAGTTAAAGAAGATTCTCTGATGGTCAGTATGGAGAGGAGGAATGATTTAAAACCTGTCTGGATGTTTCTTCGGGCTCCTGACTGAACCGAACAATCCGTATTCAACCACGGCCTCATCAGCTGGCACCAATAGACCCCACAATGTTTAATTGCAAACATTCAATAAACATACAGAGGTCATTGTAGCAGCAAACCCACAGACAACCATTATCATAATTTGTCCTCACTAATAGCACGAATGAACATTAACGCACTCGCCCTGCCACGCTCTTGCTGTTCTACTGCTGATTCCTCCTTTTTTCATTTGTTCCTTCATTAGACAGGGACTGTCTACTGTCTGTGGGCTGTTGAAGGTGAGGTGGTAAATCACAACACTTAAATATGCAATTATGTGCTCCCATGCGGTTATCAAAAACTAGCAAGTCACGCGCGAAGTAATTAACCCCCTAATGCAAAAAGGCTGCTCAGCCGAGTGCTGATTTTGATAGAAACGGGCCGCACTGGACTGTCAAAGCACAAACATTCATTCCAATTAGTAGTAAGTTGCTTTTGTTTGGATATTTTAACCAAAATGTGATAAACGCTACTTTAGCTTTCCAACAAGAAGCCAGGCCAGGAATCGGCTTTTTCAGTTTTGCACCAATGCATCAGAGCTGTGTGCTATCTGTTACACTATAATCACAGAAAAAGCAGCAGGCGCCTTCCAGGAGATTGATGATGTGTTTTAAAAGTGTAACTATATCAATGCAGGACACAGATTTGGTCTCGATGTATGAATTGTCCGTGTAGGACTGTTTGTCATTTCTTTAGCATTGGAGGGTGAACGGTACATTGTTCAATGTCTTTAATATATAATTCAGGACGCCAGCAGGATCAGTGTGCTACTGTGTGTGTGTGTGTGTGTGTGTGTGTGTGTGTGTGGTGCAGCAAGGTGGCCTGGTGAGCAAAGAGAAGGTCTCATTATTGAAAGGTCAGCGGTTCAGTCCTATCACACTGGGTGAGTGAGTGAGTGAGGGAGTGAGGCTGGTCCAGACTCCGTCTCCACCACCTCGCTGCTTCTCATGTTGGAGCCGAAAAGAATGAAAAGGTCCAAACGCGACTTTGGTAGTTTTTTTCTTTTTTGTGTTGTTTGTTTTAAGTTTGGTGCAGTTTCCCATTCGCAGCATGCGGAATGAAAATGTCTTAATACCTAGAGATAAGAGAACTTTGATGCAGGCTATTGCAAGAAGCTACAATTTACCATTGTTCCCTGAAGGCCTCACACACAACTTGTAAGTAGAATCAATGATTCACCAATGCAGGTAGAAGCTACAATTTACTGAAGTTCCCTGAACTGAACCATTTGCCACGCCCTCAAGCGTTTTTCATATTTCCTTCAGGGTTTATTTTCATCATTTTAATGTGTGAAACAAAATAAACAAGTCACCTGAAGGCTCTAGGGAGAAGCTACAATTTACAATTTCCCCTAAACACCTCGCACGTTGAGATCCGCTAAAGTGGACGTTGACAGTTTGGTCCACATGGAACATGAATTGTGGCTAATTCTGATCAAAGAACGTGTGACTATAATTCCAGGAAAGCAAATTGAAGGAGAGTGAAGTGGGCGGGTATTTGAGGGAATGCCCCATTCTGTGCGGTAGGTGCTTAAATGACACCTAATTAGGATTAGGCTTATAATTATCTTAAAAATACAAAATAGTTCCATGCAGCATAAAAGCCCTGAATTTGGACAAGTGGCTGCGTGGTACATGAACAAATTAGTGGAATTAACAGGGGGGATTAGGCCTGTGATTAACAGAAAATGAACAAAAACGCGGTTCAAGAGGTGAAAGCGGAGGAGCCAGGAGGGTGCCGGCTGCGCGGAATGAAAGTCTCAACGCGAGATTATTTTCTGGGAAGCGAGCCAACGCTTGGTGTCGCCGCCGGCGTCCCCCGTCCTTCGTCCCCCGTCCTTCGTCCTTCAAGACAGCCGCAGAACCGAAGGCGGAGAATTTAAAAGAGAAACAAGGGTCGTCAGCGTAGCACTTTTTCTCCTTTTCTTGTTGATAGTTTCCCTCTAAATCGTCCTCCACCCTGTGTCCGACCACCGTCGGCGTTCAGAGGACACAACGGAAAGTTCGCCCACTGCGAATTCAATTTCACCAAACAGGTCCGCTGCATATTCCCCATCAGCCGTCGTCCTGGCCTCCTATTCTGAACTGTGTCTGCCTTGTAGAAACAGCATGAATTGTTGATGCGCGCTGAGCAGATTGGGGAAGGGAGTGGAGGGGGATTGAGGCTAAGAGTTGCGTGGCGTAGCGTCTAAATATTTAAAAGAGAGGAGCTTGTTTCTCGGCAGTCCTTACCTAAATATTTTACGTCGGGCGGCGGCGGCGGCGGCAGGGGGGGGACTGGTTGATGCAGTTCAGGATTTGAAGACTGCTCCCCTCACGCCGCTCCAGTCAGGAGAAGCGGGTGAGCTCATTGATGAAGGCGAGCGCGAGCCAAGGCACTGCTGCTTTCAATCAGAGAGAAGCAGCGTGTGGGTGACCCGCACACACACACACACACACACACACACACACACACACACACACCGGCTCGCGTACCGCCCTCCCCTGGGCTCCCCCCCCAACCACCTCCCCACACTTCTTCACGTCTCTCTTTTCAGTAGTTGCGGTTTTTCCTGAATCTCGAGGCCCGAGTCTGACTCCTTCAGCCGTCTGGCTCCAGGCAGAATTACATGGAGCAGTTCACTACACACATGTCACGTCGTATAATGCGGACAAATACATCAAATCTGATCCGTCTCCTGTGTGCATGCATCCATCACGTGGTAGTACTGGCACACACACACACACACACATATATATATCTATATATAAATACATAGTCGCTCAGAATTTCCATGCACAGCGCATTTATGTTTTGTATTGGCCGCTGCACACAGATTCATTGTGCTATGAGGCCGTTCGGCATTGGCCCGCACACACACCCATTCTTCAGCGGAGGGTCAGATGTCGGCCGTGTTACCTGCAGCCGCGGCGAGGCGAGGCGTGGCGGCGCTCCATGATTACCTCTGCGCTCCTGCTGCTGCTTTCCATTTCAATGTTAAAGACCCTGGGCCACAGCCTCGGTCTCTTTGGTCTCTTTTTATATATATATATATATATATATATATATGTTTTATTGTAATGCAGCTCCTTCCTGCTGCACAGGTACGACGCAGTGCACACACACATTTTTGAACTCTGGAGACATTTCCATGGAGGCTTAGTCACATTCCTTGTTTTGCCCGGTGTTGCGTCTGCAGGTTATTCCCACCTGGCCCGACACATCCAAAAACACTCGATAACGCGCCCTTGTGGCCTGGTGTCTGTCGTGCCCGTGTGTTTACGCGTGCACGCGTGCAATAATGAGCCAGGCAGAGCGGTCCCTAATCCCGCGGACCGCTGTGGCGTCCTTCAATTACCCAGCAGGACTTGTTGGGGGCCAGCCGGGTTCAGACCGCTATCACAATCTGCAGCTAATCCACTACGGACTGATCAATGAGGAGAGAGGAGGGGCAGGGGTCAAAGGTCAGATGTTCCGGGGACTGGACCTGTTGGTAGGTGTGTGAGGTTTGGTGACAGGAGGCACGTAATGAAGGTGAAGAGGGAAAACAATCAGCTGCGCGGCCGTAAATCACTCCGCGCGTCTCCGATCGTGTTCAATGATTTCTGGGGGTCTGACATCCTGCTCATTGATTGCTGTTTGCACTGATTGGACGAGCCATCCCCATCCACCTGCATAACCTGCTACCTGCCTCATTAGATCCCTGAGCTTTACACCAAACGACTTATTCCGCTGTCCACCCGCGTTCTAATCAACACGAAAGCGCCGCTGTACCGTCTGATTACAGCTGATTAGTTTTGTCTCTCCACATTATTATTTTCACAATTAACCCCGTCGCTTCTCGCAGGAAGATCTAAGCGAATAAAACTGCTGATCCTAGTGGTGGCGTGCAGCCCATGCATTGATCCCCCCCCCCTCCCTCCCCAGATGCAGCGGTTCTGTGTAACTACAGGTTTGTGCAACTTTCCAGCCAAAGTGGGTTAGGCATAACAGGGGCTTCCAGCAGCTAATGGTCACTTGGAGACCGGGAGTGAGAGGAGAACAGGTCCAGGAGCGGGTTCACGTATTGATTGGTGACCACATGCTCCACTCAGGGACTGTGGCTACTCTGATTGCACCCACACACCTTTAACATCACCTGTACTCGCTTAGATATGATCAGAGGACAAAGTCTGTCTTTCTGTTTTGTTTTCCAGTGGACTTTCTTAGTTGTGTAATTTCAGTAGATTTGGCAGAATTTCACAGTGATTGTGTTGTTGTAATTTTTTTTTTAATTTAAATTATACAAAATGCCTCGTGCTGTGCCTGAAATCGCTCCCTGGTTCAGTGTTTAATTCATGACGTGATGATCCTTCAATAGTTAATGGTGAGCGGTGAACTGAGATTTCTGCTGTTAGATTCAGTAATACTTTTTGTCTTTCTTTAGCTTTTTTACTGCTAAATTGCCACAATTTGAAAGTGCTGCTCGCTTCTTATTTGTGTTTATTTGCATCATCTCCGTCCACAGAAGCCAAACATGTGTCTGTATTCGTCTGTTCTCTGGGAGGAAGGACTTTCAGATGCAAATTGCAGCAATCGAGCACTAAGAGTTCCAAAGTACCTTAATTGCCTCTGTGAGCGGCGCGTCGCCGCGGGCGGGTCCAGCCCCGCCACATCACCCCCCCGCCGTGCCGGGGAGCCCCCACCGGCACCTGCCCCCCCCCACACACACACACACACACACTCATCAACGTGTCCTCTGAGAGAGGCGTCTCTCTGTGAAGCCGCATCGGGGACGAGGCCGACCAACGTTCCTGCGCGTGATACGGGAATCGAATCCAGCGCGGAGGGATTTGTTGGCGTCCTAATGTTTGGTTTTGTGCATTCTCTTGATCATATTCATGAAGGGGGGGGGGGATAAAAGAGCCAGAAAAGAGAAGGGCCGTAATCCTCTCCACACTGGGTTCTCTGTTCCCTCTCCCTCCCCTCCTCCTTTATATTTATTCTTTTTTTAACTGTTTCCAAAGGATGCAAGTGATCCGTCTGAAATGAGCAGGCACGCAAGCACATTTCAGTCTCTCTCCCCCTGTCTGTACCCCTCTTGTCCCCTTTTCTACCCCTCTACCCCCTCCCCTCCACTCTTTGCCCTTCTCTCTCCTCTCTGCCCTGGTCCAGATTTTCGCTTTGAAATGAGTCAGCCGACCACAAACCTCCCCATTTAAGAGGACGGAGGAAGTAGCGGGATGGGAGGGGGGGGGGGGGTGAGCGTGGGATGACGAGCAACACAAAAAAGAAGAAAAAAAAGGCGTCTCTTTTTCACTCACTGGTTTTCTTGATCGCTATCAGCAGCCAAAAGGTCTGGATCCAGTCAGCTTCCTGTAGCCGCCCAGCAAAGGAGACTGAAATATACATCTGACAGTGCACACAATGACATGTGCTTTCACACACACACAGAAATACACACCACAACAACAGCAATGCAAAATTGGGAGAAAAAAAAAAAAAGCGTAAAAAGCTGGAGCGCTCACCAGGGTTTTGGATTATGACGCACAAGAGTGCTTGTGGTTGCATGCCCTTTGTGTTTTCATGTGTGTGTGTGTGTGTGTGTGTGCATGCATGTGCCCCTGTATATTAGCTCGAATCTTCACTAAATGAACGAAGCCACAGACATGTAGGTGTGAGACATGGCACTAATTACAGCAGCACTGCTGCAGCCTCGCTATCAATAATGTTCATTAAACTACTGAACCCACTCCAGCTGACGGCTGTGTGTGTGTGTCTGTGTCTGTGTGTGTGTGTGTGTGAGCTGAGCGTGCGCGCCGCAGCGGGATGATGGATCGCGGTACATTTGCATTAAACGCTTCTTTATGTGGACACGGCTGGCTGACAGACGCTGCGTTTTTTATCATCGCCGGCCGTGCGAAAGTTCCGTGCAACGAGAAACATAAAACACAATCGGAGTCGAATAAATTTACGGTACGCGTCGCAGCTTTACTCAACGCCAGGTAATTTGACCCCGGAGATAAACACGGTGCAGAGCGTTTTTATTTGAGCTGTGTTGCTCTTCTTCCAAGCATCACATGGTTATAAGAACATGGTGTAATCCAACTTGATATGTTATTCATACACTGATGATATGGAGCCATTTTCCCCCTTTTTTGCTACATTTCAGAGGAAGATATTTTACTTTTTAGTTCATTACATCTATCTGACCTCTGCACTTTTAGATAAAAATAACAAGCATTTCAAATACAGAACATAGTTAAACCTCCGCTTTAAACGGACGTCTTACAAACAGCCGTGTGTATTCAGCTCGCATTCGACAGCTCCAACAAATAGACATTTTTTCCCCTCGTGAACGTCTCACATGGTTTCATTTCAACAAACGTTCAAATGATCCAATATTTCTCCAAAAAGCGGAAGGTTAAGAGGAGTGGGAGCAGATTCGTGAATCAGAACGCCACGTTTTCTTCTTTCCATTAATCATGTGACGGCCCCTCACGCGTATCTGCCGACCCCCCGGAGGGGCCTGACCCCGAGGTTGGAAACAGTAAAATGCTGTTTACACGTTGATCACTCTACTATTTATACTGCAAATAGCCTCCTCCACCTCTGCAACCAAAATCACTTTTTCCAGTAATCCTCCAACGTGACGGCTTCCCAAAAAGCGGGGCTGGTAAACAAGCTCGTCGACAGTCCTGTGACCTGCGTTTACACGCTGTGGTTCTCCTGTAATCAGGCAGCGAGAAAATAAATGAACCATATGAAGAGGGAGAAGGAAAAAAAAAAACTGTAACAAAGTAAACTTGGCCCGCACTCAAGAAAACAAAGTGTGGGTGTGATTGCATCCCTCACTGAGTATCTGGTCTCCAGCTCGCCATCTTTATATTACGGGCTATGCGTGTGTAATCACAGGCCACCCTGCTGGCACGGTGGGCAGGACGCGCTGCAATCTGCCTCTGATTGGATCTGAATGAAAGAAAAACTTCTACCTGTAACGAGGTTTTAAAGGCTAATTGTAAAGCCCTGTTACAGGACGTTGTCATCTGTTAGCGGCCATGTTTCTCTAATAAGCCAGGATGTCACACAAAAACTCTAGGATCATCATCAAGAGAAACATGTTAGGATCTTCTGGTTGAGAAGTTTCCTTGGTGTTCATTGGTGCATGTGTGTGTGTCTGTAAAAGTAAGTTTTAATTATTTTGAAAGCGTTCAGACGTTCTTTACTGACAGACCTCTGCGGGTGAACTCCAGGCCCTTTCTTTCACAAGCAAGCACACAGAGTTTTGATTGTACAGAGAAAAAGAAAAATTGTCAAAGTGCAGCTTTTTAATTTATTTTTCTCGCAGCTTAACCATTAAAAGGAGAGTGAAACATTCTGCTGCTACGGACGACCAGCAATAGATTTTTCTGGCTTGTTGAGACGGACGGGGGGTTGAACCGACCTCGATTGCCTCTGACGTAAACCGCGGCGCACTCTTGTATAAATCACAGGTTAAAAAGTTTATTCTCATGACCTCATGGCTGCACGGCGTTTCTACATGCGTCTGCGTATCAATCCCTGTTGCTTCCACACTGTGAGTTTTCATGGCTTTCCCTTTTTACAAGCGTAAAGTTAATCTCTGCTCGGTGAAACTCCTGGCAGGAGCCCCCTCGCCGCGGGGCCCTGGCATTCCTGTGGTGGTGTGTCAGCGTGTGGGTACACATGTTGGATGCTGCTACGGGCCTGTCAGGATGCAAGTTACGGTGTGTGTTTTGTTTGCATACATCAGTCCGGAGGTGCACGAACCTGTGTGTGTGTGTGTGTGTGTGTGTGTGTGTAGGCTGTAGTAATTTTGGAGCATTTACAGTTTGGACTGAGGGTGCTTATTAAGATGAATAGAGCCATGGGTGGGTGAAATTGTCTGCAGGGCGCGTGTGTGAGTGTGTGTGTGTGACTGACGATGTGCAGCAGCTGCTAAGTAAGTGCAGACATTGAAAAGGAAGGTGCTGAGACCCCTGGGAAACCTCTTGAAAAGTGCATAACCCCTGCACGCGTGAGCTCGCAAGCGCGCGCATCTTCGCAAATTCGCGTTTGCACGCGAATTTGCGAAGATGCGCGCGCTTGCAAGCTCCCGCGTCGTGCAAGCTCCCGCGTCGTGCCTTTTGTACGTCGGAGTGTTTGTTTTTCGGCGGGACGCCAACGAGCTTTCAAGGTGAAAATGGGAAATGAGCTCGGAGGAGACGGGGCCGCCCATTTATCTCCACTTCCACCCGTCTGTCTATCCATCATCCATGCATCCAGTCCTTTCATGCACACCCCGACCGCACGTCTCCCTCCCTCTCTCCCCCTGTCTCCTTCCTGTCTGCCCGTGCTCTTTAGTTTTCAGCCCATTTGCTCGCTCCGTGTCAGAAAGAATCCATTTAAAATGCCGGCGAGGCTCAATGGGCCGAGAAGAAATGCCCAAAACAAGATGCTTAGAGTAATTCTGACTTTCATCCCGTCTCTTTTGGTGTGGTTTACACTTTTGTTTTTCTTTCCTCTCCTCTCTTTTCTCTTGCTGATGAAAAAGCACGGCGAGACAGTCTGGGATTAAAAGCACCAGCGAGAATCTCCGTGATGAGCAGACAGAATTAAAGGTGATTGAGGCAGTGACACGTCCTCCCTCGCTGCGCATCAAGAGGATCCATGAGGAAATTGTTGAGATCGTCATGGAAACGCTGGCGGTTGGCAGCAGCGGGGGTGGGTGGGGGGGGGATTTTGGCTGAGGGGGGAATGAAGTGTGTGTGTGTGTGCGTGTGTGTGCGTAAACATCACAGCAGATACTCTTGTGTGGCTCCTTCTGTGTGTGTGTGTGTGTGTGTCATCAAGGGTAATTAAGCAGAGTGTGTGTGTGTGTGTGTATTTCTGAGTTCATGTGTGTGTGATTAACAACACTGTAACTGCAGTGGGGTTGTGACACAGATACACACACACACACACACACACAGAGCCTGTAGTGTCTCAGTGACTAATAGATAGTTTTTTGGGTGTTTGTGTAGTTTTGCGCAAAACTGCTTATCTCTGAGAGCATTAATCATTCATACAGTATCTGTGTGTGAATGTGTGTAATGTGAGTGTGACTGATGATCTTTGGATGCATGCGTGCGTGCGTGTGTGTGTGTGTGTGTGTGTTCTGCATACTGCCTCGCACTCCTTATTAGTGCAGTAATTATTGCACAAACAGTGACATAAAAGTGAACTTAAAGCCCCATTAAATGCAGCATCATTACTTCCTTTATCTTCCCATGTGAAAGCGTAAAGGATCATTCCCAACTTTAAATCAATATAGGGAGCTGTTGGCTTCTGGGTAATTTGTTCTTGTTCGCAAAACATTAGTGTTGCTATTAAAATGAAGTAGCATGAGTTAAAGTTGCAGATAGTCGCCATCCCTCCAGCAGCCAGAGTCAGTGTCATACATCGCTGTTTTTTTCAAGATCAACATTCCTCTAAAGTCCCCCTACACAACGCTGCAGGCCTACAACACGGTTTGTGACATCACAACTGTGCAGAAGCTACTATTAACTGTAAAATCCCTCCTGAAATGAAATATATTTGCATATTTATAGATTCAGCGATCGCTTATGAGAGAGGACACACACTGCATGTTATCTGATGGATTTTAACAAGGGCAGCTGCAGCGGAGGAAAAAAACAAAATCAGAATAGATTGTTTTATTTATATCCTGAAACATGAAGGGGATCTGTAAACACAAATTAAAAATGAAAAACGCATTATTTACCGTTTGGTGTTGTTAATATTTAGTATTAGTTCATGCACGCTCCATGCGTGAGCGTTAAAAACTAATTTAGCATTGAGCGTCTTCTGTGACGTAGTAGTGTGGTGCAACTCAACCATTATCTAAGTTACCATCATAGCTGTTTTTTCATGTTTTTATATATATTCAAAGGTGTTTATAATAAAATCTGCTAACTCTATCCAGCATAGCTTGGCTGTACGCTTGGTAGAGGTCGCTTTTCTAGTTCCAACATGCAGCCAAACTGAAGTGAACATACAAAAAAACCATTCATGAATTACATATCAAACATCGTCAGCCAATTGCACTCATTATCACTAATATGATTAACCTCCCTGGCTGGAGGTCTCTCTACCTCTATGCTTTGCTTAGATTGAACATCTCAAAATGTATTGACCAGAAAATGTGTGTATGGACGGCAATCATGACAAAGTCTCCACCAGCATAGTTCCCATGTGCCGCAGTACGTGAGGAGCTTTTAGTTTATGCTATATTATTACCTTTAACAGCGTTAATGTACTTTGCAGAATTAGAGAACAGCAGTCACGGCGCTAACGCTAATCTCACTCAACAGACTCTTATAGGGTTTTTCTTTTTTTTAACCTGGTAAAAAAAAAAATGTTTTCATCCCACCTGCCTGCTCAGGAAAAACAATTCAATTCTTAAAACATCCGAGAAATTGCACCGTGTCACAGGCGTGCAGCCCTCCGCTTCCTCCCCTACTGTACATCTGTGATCTCCAGCACGCGTCGCCTCCGGGTCCCATTAACCCGCCGTGATAACATTTAGCCCCCCCACCCCCACCCCCCACCTCCGCTCACATCTGCTCTGATTATGAGCCTGTTCCTCACAGACGCTCGGATGCACACGTTCAGGGTAAATCATCACTCCACTATTGTTGTTTTTTTTTTTTTTATGGGCTTTTTTTATATTTCAAAACACAATGGCAGTTTGACTACCGTGTCCCAATCATTTTTTCTCGCTGCAATTTACTTGTAATTTACGACACTCTATCATGGAATAAACGGAGGTCGGTGCAGACGAATGGGTTCAAAGCGCTGAATAGCAAACTAATTAAAAGCAGTGACTCTTAATTAGCTGGAAAAGTAGATGCTACGTCTGTGACCTTGGTGCTGGTTCGATTTGGGGAAGGTCAACAAGGCGACATAACCCCACGTTAAGGACCGAGGCACGGGCACTCAGGAACATCAGACGCTCTCTTCACGTCCATGATGGTGTGATGGCGACGGGACGCTACCAGCTGCTGTGGTTGCCAGATGGGAAAGAAAAAAGTAAAATATTCATCAAGTTTCTGAGTACCAGCTACTTTATGTGAATGTCAGCGGCCCCACTCAAAAGTTCAATAGCTCGCCTGTAGGATGGAACGTGACTTTTACTTGGCCTTAAAGATGCCAAGTAACACAGATGAACTACACTCCTGTTTTTTAAGATTGAATATCCTTAATAAGATATATTCTGGTCGTCTTCTTTTTTCTTGTCTGTCTCATCATTATTAATGAGCCTCTTATCTGATTGGCAGAATGGCTGTGAATTGGGGGGGTGGCAGGGGGGTATTTATAGTATTTCTATAACAACTCAGACCTCCTGATGATCAAAAAACAATTAAAATCTGCAGTAGACCAATTATCATTTAAAAAAAAAAATCTTCTCAGCTTGTAAAATGTATTATGTGTAGGAGGCGCTTTGGTTTCTTAGGAACACACTGTTCTACACAGCAATGGGCCACTGAAAACTAAGTTTATATATATATAGATATATACCTCTTGAAATTATTTTTGTGCAATCTATTGTGAGCGCCGGGTTATTCAAGCAGTTTCCTGATTTTCTTTTTTCCATTTTCCATTTTGTGAGCTCACCAATGGGAATCCAGAAGTACAGTGTGGAAACGTTGTTTAATATCACATAGATAAGAACAGAACGTCTCGTGTGCTTTGCTAAATGAAATCCAATACAATAAGAAGAAGATGTTTGTGGTAGGATTGGGCTCATCTGAGTAGGGGGTCTTTGTCATGGAAACGTCAGCTCCTTTTTTTTTTATATATTTTTATATGCCATGTCCTTGACCAAAAGCTGCTCTTAATGAGAATTGCCCTCCTGACTCCTTCTTGCTGTGCCACTTCACAAGCGGCTCGCTGTGTTTCTCAGGCCTGAGCTCGGTTGTGAGAGCAGAGAAAATGGGGGAAACGTTGCATAGGAGATCCCCTCGACACTATTTTGATCACACTATTTCCTGCTCCGACTATTTTTACCCCCACCTCCTGTTTGTCTGCCTCACTTCAACCTCCTTACTCTTCTCCTACCTTGCCTCCCCACATCCCAAATCTTCTCATTTAGATTATCCCTAAAGCAGTAAATGTAACGGAGTAGAAATAGTCTCCATGAGTCTCTCCTGCTAACTCTCTCGGTCTAACCCCCCCCCCCCTAATCTCCTCCACGTACATGACACTAATACAGAGACTGATATAAGCTCCCTTGCCTCACTCTGACATTTATCACCGTGCTTCTTAATGCAAGCAGGCTGCTGCTGTTGATGAGGAATAAGGATGACAAGCATGGCCCATTTTCTTGCTAACGATAGTCTGCACTTTTTTTTTTTCTTATTTATCTTTTTTTTTTTCGGGGGGGAAAAAATATGTTCGCAGAAGAGTGTTTACTGGAGCGTCTCGTGGGGCGTTTTGAAAAGGTTCTGACACTGACATTGATCATGCAGCTGGCACATTTTTGTCAGGGCTGATCTGGGATCCATTAGCGTTCTGGATTGTAATGAATAATGTCACAGAGCGCCTGCGGAGAGCCTGTATCTGATTTCAAAAATGATATTTTTCATACATGGATGCATTTTGGATTTTCACTCAAAAAGGAAGCGCACATCATGCGGTGTCACGATGAGCCGCTGATCTACTCTGGGACTTGACTTCACTCTAAAAGAAATGTGGCAACGAATGAAGTCGCTCAAGTCATTTTTTTTATCTGATATTACTAACATGATGTATTATTATGTATTTGTGAAAACCCAAAATCACTTTAATATATCTGTACTGCACTTCTAGAAAGAACAGGTTGTGTTGTGTAATAACTGTTTCATTAATAGTAATTAGCTTATTTGACTGGTGTCAGGCTGTGGACTGAATAGTCGTTACATCACAACTTTGGGAAAGTCCTTCTTCTGATAAAAAAAAAAAGCACTTAAAATCTCACTTTCTCCGATATGGGACTTGACCTTAAAACCTGCCCCACCTGAAACCGGCCAGTGGCGACACGGTCATGGCCTAAATCAGTTTGTGATTGAGGAAGCGCGCCCACCGCCTCCGTCTCTCAGCCTGCAGGTTTCCTCTCGGGGGGGGGGGGGGTGCGTTTTTGTCGCCAGATTTTTTAAATTAACTCTAATTCGCTTCCAGAGAGGCCGTTCCATGGGTAGGGTGGCATGCGGGTTCTGTTCCCGAGACTTTTTTTTTAAGGCTTCTTGGCCTTAGGGGATCGCAAGTGTCCAGCCTGAAATATCTCATCAACGACTGGATGGATTGCCATCGCGTTTTGTGCAGTCATTCCTGGTCCCTAAAGGATGGATCCTATTGGCTTTTGTCATCCCCTGACTTCTCCTCTGGCCGAGTCAAGTCAATTTTATTTATATAGCCCCGTATAACACGTATAACACTAAGCACACATTTGCCTCGCGGGGCTTTGCAATCTGCACAGCATATAAGAGGAGGAGCTGCCCACCAACAAAACCTTTAAAGGGAGGAAAACTGGAAGATCAGGGCATGCATTAGCGGGTTTTGCATGAGATGAGTCCACAAATATCAGATGGATTGCCATGTTTGAACATGTAATGTGTTGTGGACTGTCAGAGTTGCCTGAGATACATACGCCTGAGATACATACGCCTGAGATACATACGCCTCCTCAATGACCTGTTGTGGTTTTTCTGTGGCTGGTTCTAGGTTCTCCCTGGCTTCCTCCTGTGTTGGAGCATGTTTTGTAGAGGATTTAGTTTTTCTACTGTGTGTGACAACTCCATGAGTGGGATTCCTATTGGTTCTTGCCCCGTCCTTAGGTTGGCATTTGAGATGTTGTTGGGTCAGTGGATTTCTAGGAGGCAGTGAGTATGTTGGTGGACGTCTTCCAGCTTTTGGCTCAGTAGACTAGAGTGGATTTGACATCTGAATAATCAGAGTTTGGTCTTGAGTGACGTGTTTTTTTGATTTCCAGATTTTATTTAAGATGTTAAATACTGACTTTGAAATCCCTATTCGCTCACAGTAATAATACTCTGCTACTGGTCTGTGATTGTTGGCCTGTTGTTGTCAAGTTGACCCCGTTCAAAGAGGAAGAGTCCGCTGCCTTCGTCACGCAGGCAACAAAGTTCCCTCGCACAAGCTCATTTTTGCTTAAACATCCGTCATCGAGCCTCAGCTTTGCGATTCGAGAGAAAATCAGGCTGCTCCCGCATGTATCTGATGATTTATAGAAAATGTCCCACGCCAGCTCTAATGGGCCTTTGTTCAGTACAAGCCTTGTTCTTTATAGCCTCCACAGAATAATAGATTTTTAAGCACTTGATAAACAGGATGACAGCCACCAAAGGCCTTCCACGGAACGCCATTATCCAGCCGCCGCTCACTCAGACACCTGATGAATGCCACTTATGCGTTTAACATAAATAGCACAATAAACATAAATACCATTTGGTGCCAGCACGGAGAGAAAATCTGGGACGTGAAAAAGTTGGGTTTCATCATCCTTAATGCTTTCTGTCGCATCAGTAGGATACCAGCAGACGCTGTCCCCTACTTTAGACATCATAGCCCCTCCAGACCAGAATGAATGAGTTTGGAATCGGGCCTCCAGTCCAGGCTCGCTAAATGCTGCTGGTTCAGTTCAGCACAAATCAAATCTTCCGCGCGTCCACCGTGTAGCCACTCTGAAAATGAAGTTGTTGTCCTGCACCGGTGCCGCCCAGGCACGTGGTGGCTCCTTCCAGCCCAGCTCTGGTTGTGTGATTGGCGTTGGCCGCTGTGTTTGCCAGGAGCGCTGGCACAGCCTTGTGCTATTTGCATAGGACAGGAAGGGCTTCATATCTCCCTGCTGTTCTGTGGTCTGTTGCCCTTGCTGCACCCCAAAGAGGAAAAACCAGCATGCAATTCACAGGGACAAAAACCATTAACGGGCCAGCACCAGGCGATAGGCCGAGCACGTCTCCTCGCCTGGTTTGACACTTTCTTCTCTCCCCGCACTGTCTGGGCCAGGACTTCCACTCTCCTCCATATTCCCGCAGAGAATCGTTTTTAAACGTGTCCTGGCGTGAGTCCTGCTCCGTAGCGTGAACTTGTTTTTTCTACCTTTTCCCGTCCGCTTCCGACCTGTAAGATCTGAACTCCTTCCCCGGTCGACGCGGCGAGCGGCGCTCTGCCCCGTGGCTCTGACTCGCTGACCGATAAAGAGCGGCGGCGGGGAGGACGCAGCGGAGGCAGAGCGCGGGAGGATGAGGAGCGGGTTAATTAGGAGGCCGGGAGAGAAGCAGAGGGTAAAAATAGGAGGGCTTGAGGGATGCTGAACGTTGTGGCACTTTCCAGACGCGGCTGTGTGCTAGTTTCCACTGACCCTCTTCAAATAACCCTGCTCTGCCTGTCTGTGTGTGTGTGTGTGTGTGTGTGTGTGTGTGTTCCCCTGCTGGGCCGTGACCTTTAACCTCTGGCCGAGGCAGCACGAGGCACAACCGCTTCACGCTCTAGCTGTTCGCTCCATGTCTCCTTCTTTTTTTTTTTTTCTTTTTTTTTTCTTTTTTTTCAGTCCTCAGCTGAAACAAGAGCGGAGAGGCAAACTTGGCTCACACCAACATGAAGTAGAACAATAGCGAAGCCCCGCCCCCTCCTCTCCTCCGGGCTGGGGAGGGGGCGGGGCCACGGCGGCTGGACAGACGTGTGTGTGTAGAGCTAACAGTCTGTTAGCCTGATCCCAGCACTGTAGGAAGACGCCTCACCACAGCACACTTACACCAGGAGATCTGCTCCCCCCACAGCAAAAAGACACAACATGCCATCAATTCCTTTTTCTTGTCCTCCACCCATGTCTCCATCCCTCCTTCCAACCCCTCCATCCCCTCTGCAGAAGCCCTGGAGGACCCGTCCAGCGCCGGCGTGGTGGCGGGCGCCGTGATTGGCTCCCTGCTGGCCCTGCTGCTGGTGGTGGCGCTCGTCGCCGTGCTCCTGACCCGCGGCCGCCGCCAGCAGCGCCGCGGCTACCCCGGCGGCGGCGGCGGGGACTCCACGGCTACGGGCGGCGGCGGCGGCAGCAACGGCGCCGATTACAGCAACAAGGCCCGGCTGCTGTTCGGCGGCGGCGGCGGCGGCAACAAGAACGGGACGGGCGCCAACAACAACGGGCCCATGTACACGTACCGGGAAGGGTGCGACGCCACGGGCACCCTGACGGAGAAGGCCAACGACTACCACCACCACCACCTGCACCTCGCCGCCGCAGTCAACGCCCCGTCCGCCCACGACATCCTCCTCAGCGGCGAGATGGACGAGGGCGAGCGCAGGAAGTTCAACCTGGACGCCAGCATGGAGGAGGAGGAGGAGCGGTACGACCGCTTCGGGGGGGGAGGGGACGCGCTGCCGCCGGCGTACCGCGTGCGCCGCGGCCACGGCGGCGAGGAGGAGATGGACGTGTACCTGGACGACGACATGGAGTCGCAGAGAGACGGCTCGGTGATCTCCCGGACTGCCATCTACGTCTGAGCAGGAGAGGAACACAAAAAAAAAGAGAAAGAAAGAAAGAAAGGCCGCCAAGTGAATCAACATGGCGTCCATCAGCCGATCGTATCCCAACATCCAACCAGACTGGAGAGACGCCGTCAGCTATATCCTCTCTGCTTGATGCCGACTGTAATTTCATGAAAAAAAAAAAGGAGGATTAAAAAATGGAAGGAAAACCGGATCAGAGGTTTGGTTTGAAGCTCATGAAGGGAAATGTGTGGCAGCAGGACACTGGACTGACGCAGGTTCTGACCAGTGTCAGCCAGACAAAGAAACAGGGGGAACAGGGGGAACAGGGGGAACAGGGGGAACAGGGGGAGGGGTTTTTGGGGTTTTTTTTGCAAAGAAAAACAGGCAACTACGACGTGATGCTGCTTACCGCTCCGTACTTGTTTCTTCAGCTTCAGCGAGTGTGTATTTATGTGCCCAGTGACTACGTGCTTCGTATTTTATACTGTATATCTTAAAAAACAAAAAAAAGGGGGAACATAATCTGCAAAGATGTAAAGCTAAAAATGCCTTTCTGTGTGGAAAAAATGTAAAAAAAGGAAAAAAAAAAAGAGCGACATACAACTTCTCAGCAGCTTCTGTGGATGTTTGTGCTGCAGAACTTGAAAACTTGAAAAAGAAAAAAAAAAAAAGGCCAAACTCCCGATCGTGAAACAGAGTTTCTGTTCGTCCCAGTGACTTTTTGTTTTTCTGGCGGTACGGTGGCTCGGAGGCTGTTCCCGCCACCGCCCTGTGACACCACCTGCTTCTCCCAGCCGGGGGGGGGGGGCGACATAACGGACCTAACAGCGTGTGCTGACGCCGCGGCTGGCGGCGGCGTTAATGGCGTTAATGGCGTTAATGGCGTGCATCGCCTGTGCAGCGGGCGCCGTCTCACTATAGCACAGTTGTCGTCGTCGTGCGTTGTCGTAGATGTCGGTGTTGTTGTTCTCGTTGTCGCTGTTGTGTAATGGTGTTGAGAAGGGGGGGGGGGGGTCCACGTTGGGGGGGTAATGACTCAGATAATGGTTAGAAAACAAAAAAGGATTCTTATCTCCAGTGCTATTTTTTTCTTCCTTCCTCTTTCTTCTCGTCTCTTCTTGGCCTCGTTCATTCGTTTCTGTAACATCGTGCGCTATTTCTATGCTTTCCTTCCACACACACACACACACACACACACACACACACACACGGCTCCTTCTTCATGCACATAATGGTGGGCTTAGACGAGCGCCACATTGAGCGTGCACCGGAAGAAGAGGATAACTCGCGTTTCTATTCCTATCTGGGTCGCGTTGGACGAGGGGAGAATATGCGCCGGCTTTGTTTCATGGATTCATTTTTTTCTCCCCGTGTCCCGCACAATGTGCTTAGGCTATGTACCGGATTATTCCGTGCGGTGTGACGCTGATTGGACAGAAGGAACGCGGCCCGGGCGACAGAAAACATCTAAATAAAAGCGCCGTTCCCTGCACGTTTCAGTTCAAACGAGTGAGACATCTGCAGAGAGCGAGCATAGTCTTACCCGTCATCAATCAGATTTATTACTAAGCATCAAAGTACTATTACATTTGCAAAAAAAATGCTAAAAATGCATTGGAAAACCTTTTTAAAAATTCAATAGACATATTTGCTAATGCAGAAGCAACTCTTGGGAACTGAGACACACATTTTAACACATTTGCCTTATCATATTTCAGGGTTTTTTTTCCTTTTTAGCAACAAATGGGCATTTTTTCCCCCAAAATTAAGTTAAATTGTCTTTTTTTAATGTCTTTGTGGCTGTGAGGAGACACATGGAAGACATACAGTAGCTAAAGCTACGAAGTAAAAGATGAAGAGAACATCTTCTGTGTGTGTGTGTGTGTGTGTGTGTGTGTTTAACGTTGGTAGCCATTTTGAAGTCAATGGTACTTTGAGTAAAATAAAATGGTATTAACAAAGTATGCATAATTATGTTTGGGGGGTATATACACCACTTATATTTCTGATGACCTGTTTGCTCACATTATAAATCTCATCCCGTCGACTTCTGCGTCGTTACAACATAATTACATATTGTGATAATTGTAATTATTGTGCGTGTGTGTGTGTGTGTGTGTGTGAGTCGTCGTTTCCAGTTTTTCCCTGTGTCTGCTGCGTCACGCCACGTTTCTGAATAACGAGAAAAACAGCCATAAGTGTAACTGCTGTTGCCACGTGTGTCACATGTCGTAGAAACTTGTTCATTGTGTCGCTGCGGTATGGTTCTGGGGTTTTTAAAGTGTGTGTTGTACTCCACGGGGGTTCATGCACGCTGCACGATTTCACTTGATCTGGGCTGAGGTGTGTGTTTATTGGGGTGTCTGGTCTACAACCTGAAAGCATCATTCAGTCAGAAGTAACAGCATCTTCATTTTCTCCACCTAATTCCCCTCGGAGTCTTGTAGCGTGCGTGTACCCCCAGCGAGAAAACGTATCATCAGTCATAACTTTTGTTTTGCGCTATCCATTTTCAATAAAATACTAAAAAAATCTGAAACCATTCTCTGTGGAAACAATGGTAATTAATTAAGCCCGAGCCCGTGTTGTCAGCCTATAAATACCCGACCCCCACATCTCTTCCTCTCTTCTGCACATTTTGTTTTTGCAGCACAATGCAGCAGAATGCAGAATCCCTAGGATATTAGCCTCCTCAACAGAGCGGGATACGTTAAAGATTCGAGAACTTTCCGCACGTTAACCACCTGCTTCGCGTTACAAATGTGTTAAACTGTGCAGATTTAGATTACTACAGTACAAAACCTGAAATCACAGACTGAAGACACAACTTACTGTTAATGGCTTTCAACATGCAATTTAAAGCGTTTAAAGAGCGGCTGAAGAGGAAAAAAGCAAATTTACCAGCTGTGATCATCGTATATTCATTAAAAAGCTAAATCATATAAGCCTTCATATAGTGGCATTTGAAACTATTAATTGGCCACACATGATAATTCAATAATCGTACTTTATGTGAAGTAACCTGAGTGGGAAAAAACTTGAATGGGGAAAAAAATCTTGCAACTTTAAATAACTATATATATAATGTAAAATATAACTATTTCTCATAGCCTGTGTACAATATTTCATACCCATTATCTAAAGCTAAATATGCATAGTGATAATTATATTTACTGGAGGTGAAAACGAATGTTAATGAGCTTAACCGCTCACATGTCACTGTTTTTTTATTTTAAACTATAAATTAGATCTAACAATGTAGTGGAAGAAAACAAGCTCTAAATAAAACTGCACCCACTTTCACACTTTTTTTAATTAATATCTATGCGACATGACGCTAATCAGACTCAATAATAAAACCTGTGTGAGGTTTTTTATTGAGTCTGTACAGCGCGTGAGGTGTGAAAAATCTGTATCAGTGGACATGTTTTTACATTTACACGTCCAGTCGCTGGAAGCTGCCCGTCACATCACACCCTGCACGCCGCGCCAGCAAAACCCCAAAAAGTTCACCCTGAACTTTCACTTCTATACAAATAAAATGTTCTGATGTCAGATCCAAATCTGAATGGGGAAAAAAAAGCTCCCTCTGAAGCTTGAAACCAGTGTGAAGATGTAACATAAGCGATGAAACTTCAGAAGTTTTTTTTTTTTTTTTTAACTTTTAATTCAGCTCAGCGCCGCAGTTCGTGTCTCGTTAGAGCGGCTGATTCTCAGTGAAACTATTCTGGATGAATAAAGGATCTTAAAAACCTTCAAAAAGGCGACCCCTTTTTTAATTGTTAAAAAAAGAAGTGAAAAAGCGGCCCCCTGGAGACTGGTGTGCCGGGGCGGGATGCAGCACATCCTCCGTTTTTCTCTTCCTGGACTTTAGCACCCAGCACAGGCCGCCTGGCCTCCATGTTTAATTCAGCAGACGGCATGAATGTGCTCCGTATTATCTCCCCCCCCCCGCTCCACAATGAGGGAGGAGGATGGCGGGGAGATAGGGAGAGCAGGGTGCTGGAGGAGGAAGTAAGAAGCAGCCTGTCAGTTATGAATCCAGTTAAAGCCGAGGCGCTGCCAGGCCAGCTGAGGCTCTGGCACACGCCGCTCCACTTCCCCTCTTCGTGTCGCTGTCCTCAGAGTCCTGCTTTTGGTCGTTGTGTGTTCATACAAATGCCCGTTCACTATTATCATTATTCTATACGGTGGCATCGCCTGTGATCGGGTACGTATGATGGTGAAGGGAACAGAATAAAAAAAACACACACACACACACAAAGCATCCAAACAATCCAATCTGGCAGCCTGCCCCGTCAAGGACGCCGGCTGGTGTTTATTATTCGTCCTTGTCTCGACCTTGTGTAATTTCCCGGCCTCTGGAGCGTGAGTGGTGCTCAGCGGCCCTTCCTCTCGTCAGCATGGACTCATCTTTTATTCACTCCTTCTCAGGCAAAACGGAATTTACCGAGTCGCTTTTGGAGCGCTGGAACGTTTCCTTCTAATGACTTCTGGATTTTCAAAAATGTGGCTGTGTGACTCCTGAGAACCCAAACAACTAACAATTTAACTGATCTGGGTTTTTTTTTAGCACAAAGATCAAATGTCTTAACATTTTTATTTGCTGTCGCCAGTAGAATAAACTGCATCAATTTACTTTAGCAACAGTGAAAGTTCTGCTTAAGTTGAACTTAAGATACAACTAAAGTACAAGCTGTCAAGTGGCCCAAAGACATTTTTCTTTTTTTTTTTACACACGGCTTTGTCTGGGCCGCGTTAATATCACTCCTAAGGTGCATTATTATTGCTTTTCATTATTATTAATGCTGGATAAAATATATCAGCCCAATCCATGATGATTCGCAAGGTCAGACTTCAACACGCAAACCTGGAATAAACATTGCATATAGATTTTTTATTATACAGAAAAATAGGCAGGAATAAAAGCCAGAGTCTCTAAACGTTGACTGATTTAGTGACAAATAACTTTAACATTTCTGAGCCTTTAATGCCCACCAACATGAATATATATTAATCTGCATCCTTATTTAAATGCAGCCTCTCACTGTGAGACATGTTTCTGGGCCTCCAGGAGTTTTTCTACAAATAATTAGATGTTGATGATGTTTTCCGTAGCTAAATAACAAAATCTCATTATTCAGCTTTTTGGTTAAAAGAAGATGGATGATTTGACTTTTTAAAAAAATTTTTTAACAGACTATGATGCTTTTTTCTGGGAAAGTGAAAATAGTTTTAACAAGTGAAACTGACCTAGAAACGAGTCCCTGTATAAATCTATCACGGTTGCTACCCAGATGCAGCGTGATGCATCTTGAGTTATTAAAACACAGAAGCTAGAATGTTAATGACGGGGCCATTTCCCATGATCCCGTGCTGCATCCTCCCGTCGCCACGCTTTATCTCTCAGCACTAGATCATATATATAACAAAATAACTCAGGAGAAGCTCATGGCTCTGTAATTCTTCTTTATGTCTCAGTTTCCTTTTTCAATTCAGTTTCTTTTTCTTTCGTTGTGGAAATCGCTCTCTTACTTTGTGCAGGAACTCCCAAAGTGCTACCTGACATTGGTTTCTCACTCGCTGTAGATAAACCCAGTCCCAGCATGTGACAGGATGTGTGTGTGTGTGTGTGTGTGTGTGTGTGTGTGTGTTTTGACTGTTGTTGTACTTCCATTTCAAGCTGCTTCATACTCCACTGCACTATATTTATAAACCTTACTGAAAAGAAATTATTTTCTTTTTAAAACAAATGTGCATTTCATGTTTCATACAGATACAATTAGAAACTATATATAATACAGTATTTTTACTTTATAGATTCCACATTCCATTCCAAAAATTTAGGATTAACACAGGTTTAGTCAATTTTTAATGCACAATTGAATTGATCGGGGAAAAAAGTGAATATTGTAGCCTTAATGTCATTTTGAATTCAGGACTTTTACTTTTAACATTGGATCATGTTTTAATTTCAGCATGAACCAAGCGCACTGCGGTGTTTAATCACTTTTTAATTTAATGCAACTCGTGCAACAAAAATAGCCGATTTCAACACATCCTGCTTTTTGATTCTCCAAGTGTCGTTTTTTTACGAGGCCGACTGGAACGTAAAACTCCCTGGGCCCCTCTCTCTCTCCAGCCAGGCTAAAGTGCACGCTCACAGTTAATTGAAAAAGTTTTCAATTAATAAAAGCGCCCCCCCCCCCCCACCGACCCCCAACCTTTAATTGCCATCTCATGGTTGCACATGGGCCTAAATCTCCCTTTCCGTTGGCTGCCGGCTGTTTCCTTCTCAGCGGGTCGCCCCTCGCATTTTGTTCGGCTCCATTGAGAGAAGTGGGAAGAAGGAGGAGAAATAAAGGGGAATAATAACCTACATTAAACACAATCGCTGCTATTTCACATTCCGTCAACACTTCTCCTCGTGGCCAATGTCTGACAACGACTCTCCAAGCGCATCAAGGCAGCGGCTGGATTGATAGCGGCGCCTGGAGGAAGCGGACCGCGCGCGTATCTCGGTTGAGGTTGTTAGTTTCCGATTAGAATGTTCATCATTTCGCCTGGCGATTTGACAACCCCAGACTCCGGCGTGTGCGTAGTAAATTGCCGCAATTAGTCAATAACGATCGACGGCGTTTAACGGCGTACGTTATATTTTTTCTTTCCAGCCTAACCCCGGGCGTCCCGCATCTGCCCGTACACCAGAAGGGCCGTAAATGTAAACCACCGGCGGGTATTAATACGTTAAAGAGGAAAAACAAGCAGAATAATAAATACGCACACATGACAACCTGGAGTTTAATAGCGTAGTGTGTGGATTTGCTTTTTTTTTCTTGAAACTCTTTATTAGGAAAAATGAAAAGAACCTTGAGATGCATCCTCTCGTTTTCAAGGAGGAGGTTCTCCACAACAACGAAGCAATAAATCTAAATATTTTAATCCCAGTCTGTATAGACGATGGCTTTCAGCGCTCCTGTGGTGTGTGTGCGTGTGTGTGTGTGTGTGTGTGTATCCGAGCAGAACGACACGCGGTGTAATTGCTGCAGCTGATTCAGTAATTACAATCACAATCCCAGACACTTTGCTCATCAAGCACAATGTACAGAAACGTGTGTCGGTGAAAGTTCTCGCAGGAATAAAACCCCTCCGTAAAAAGGAAAAAAAAAAGAGAGAGAGAGAAGAAGAAGCTCCCTGAATTCATTATGTAAGTCATCATCTCGTGCATTTTTAATTCGCCAACACGATCGGGCCTTTCTCAGACGGGGGGAGGGGGGAGGGGGGAGGGGGTCTCTTGGTGGATCCACAACTGCTCATCAAACAATAACTGGCTACAGATCATTAATACAGCGTACGGCCCGTGAGGTTCTACTGTAATTGTTCGCTGTGTTTTTTGTTGTTGTTTCTTTTCTCTGAAACATCAGGGATGTGTTGTTTTTCTTCTCTGCAGTCCCATAAATTACCTGTTAGTCAGACAGTCTCCTCTTCTTCTTCTTCTTCTTCTTCTTCTTCTTCTTCTTCTTCTTCTTCTTCTTCTTCTTCTTCTTCTTCTTCTTCTTCTTCTTCTTCTTCTTCTTCTTCTTCTTCTTCTTCTTCTTCTTCTTCTTCTTCTTCTTCTTCTTCTTCTTCTTCTTCTTCTTCTTCTTCTTCTTCTTCTTCTTCTTCTTCTTCTTCTTCTTCTTCTTCTTCTTCTTCTTCTTCTTCTTCTTCTTCTTCTTCTTCTTCTTCTTCTTCTTCTTCTTCTTCTTCTTCTTCTTCTTCTTCTTCTTCTTCTTCTTGTTCTTGTTCTTGTTCTTGTTCTTGTTCTTGTTCTTCTTGTTCTTGTTCTTGTTCTTCTTCTCCTCCTCCGAAGTTCTGACTTCAGTTGCACAATTATAGCCTCAAGTCTTCAACACTACAGCATCACGAGAGAAAAAAGAACTGGAGATATATATATATATATATATTTAATAACATGTATGGATCTCATTAAAACAATAAATGTCATTAAAAACTTAAAAAAAAAGTTTTTATTATTAATATTTTTATTTCTGTTGGCAGCATGATATTGGAAAACAAACCATGTTCCAACCACTGTGAATCTTCTGCATCCAAACAAACGCTCAGGTTGTAAATGCACCATGTGAAATACCCACTAAGACAGGTCCTGCATTCATATTTCAGGATTATCTGGAAACCGTCTGTTCCTCCTATATGTGCATATGTGGGATTAATATTGCAGTTGCATTAATGTCTATTTTTGCTGCATTTGTTTAAGGTTGTGCTCATTTTAAGCACTTTATATGCTGTTGTTTATTTTAATCTACAGTAATGCGTCCTATTCTATAAGGTCCCATGACAACCACACATCTTTATCAAAATAAAAAAAAATCTGCACAATGCATTTCCCAGTTAATCCAAGTAGATTTTTAAATAGTTCATAGAAGCGTGTTCTTCACCAACGGAGGAATGATTAATCCTTCGACTGAAAAGAAGAGTTTTAGTTTGCGATGCATGGTCTTCTTATGCATTATCACCTTTTAGTGGTTGAAGTGTCAAGTCGTTGGAATTAAAGGAGATTTAGGAATAATTTATCAGTGTGCATGTGCTCTCCTTCCTGTGTGTATTTATGTTATTATTTATACTTCTATCCGTGTTGAAATGGATGTGCAGGTGCCCACTGATATTAACGTCTATTAATCGGTGTGGTTTCCACCTGAGAGGTTAGATAACTCCATGAACATCTGGTGAACATCAGCCCACACACACACACACACACACATACACACACACACACACACACACCTGATCTGTAAATACTCTGAGTGGGTGGTGGATTCTCGTGTCAGGTGTTGGACTCCCAGACTCCTCTGCTTCAGTCTGAGGAGCTGAGTCATCCCCTCAGCAATGCTGCCCGTATGCTAGAATAAGTGGTTGTGATGTCACAACTGTTCCCGATCACAACCCGCCCTCATTCACGGCCATTCAAATCAGCAAATCAGAGGAGAGGCTTGTTAATATGAACGAGACAGACAGGGAACGACCTGTTCTTTCTGCACCAGCTCAAAGACAGGAGATGTACCACAACATCGAGGAGGTTTGTGGGGTTTAAACCAAAAATGTACTAAAACTTCTAATAAAATCCTGTAAAAGTGTTCAATGTGGAATCTAACCTTTATATTCTAGTCATGCAGTACTGTATATACATATATTAGAGGCAGGATATGCAAAGTATAGGTACGTTTCAATGTCATCTAATGGAAAATATTAGAATGTCATGGGTAAGTTAGTAAGTGAGTTTGTTAACTCATCAATCGGGGAGAAAAGTCGTCATTTCCTAGTGGGTCTCTGCCATTTTTACAACCCTGACACTATTGGCTGGTGCCTGTGAACATAAAGTCAAACCCGTCAAACATTGACCACAAATGAATATTTTGAATCAATAATGATTGTGAACTGAATTTAAGTTGATATGTTAAACTTTATTTTGACCTCCAGCAGTTATACAGCAACATTCTCATCATTCATTAGGAGTCATGTCTCTCTCTCTGTGACACAATGTGATTGGTCAAGGACAAAAAAAAAAGCAGGACAAAGTCTCGACCCGCACCGCAGTGCGTCAGCGGCGTGGCGTGGTCACACACCGCACACACACACACACACACACACACCGTGACCTTATTCGTACACTTTTAGTGACATCATGTTTGAACTTTTAATGTGTGACAAAACGCCGTTTCAGAGCCACTTCCCTGACAGTCTCCAGGCTTCTCATTGGAGAAAACACCTTTTCATGCCTCTGCAGCCGCTGCCAAGAGGACGTCTCTGCCTCTTTCCTCTCCTGGAGGTGCGGGTTGCCTGATGCTGGCGTTTCCTGGCCTCCGCCACCGCTCCAGAGTAGAATGTTCCTGATTACACGTTCACTGGGCTTTAGCATCCGGGCTGATTGCAGGCTGCTGCGAGGCCTCCAGGTTATATTTGAACCACTTCATCAGTTTCCACATTCATGAGTGACCTCCCAGCCATGTGGATGTCACAATGAGCGACTTACGATACTGAGAAGTATCCTGTCATATCTGCATACTTAAGATGGGACACAGCGTCAAATAATTTTATACACAAATTTAACACAGATTCCCGAGGATTTTAGAGGAAAACCATCAGCTATGAACAATGATTTTACATCATACAAATCTTGTTTGACCTTTCACCCTTAATCTCAGTGTTCCATTTACAGGGAAGCGCGGCGTCCAGGCTGACCTTCAGCACTGACAGTAGCGGCGTGCCACACCACGCCTGGGAGTGAGGTGTGAATGTCAATTACGTCCGTGGTTTTTCTCAGACTGTCTGTCCTCGCGCTGACGGTTTCTGATCAGTGTGGACGTCTGAAACACGCTGCGGAGTTCCTCATGGAAACGTGGTGGCGTGAGCCTCTGTCAGTGGATCTGTGGGGCGCCACCACCTCTGATTAATTTCTGCTGCCCGTTGTGTTGGCTTATATGAGAGAGGCGTCCTCTCCATGGCCTGTAACACATACACTTATTATACAGTAAATCATCATGAATATTACACACATTCTACACATGTTTCTAACCTATAATACTATGACTGGCCATTATAAGCAAACTATTACCTATTATCTTTAAAAAAAAAAAGCTGCTATATTAGTTAATATTCAAATATCTGAGACTTATGAATAAGAACTAAAGAGGTGACTGCCATCAACACTTTTTTTTTTTTTTTACGCGTGTGGGACGTGCAGCATGTTTCCTTAGTGCAGCCCTCCCACTCATCACATCATTTATAACCTGGTTGCATGTGTCACAAACTCCACTTAAGAAAAGAAAATCCACAATCTCCACATTTAGGCCTGTTATTAATAATAATAATAATAATAAACGTCATCATTATTATAATCATCATCAGCGATGTTCCTTAATTACGAATATCTTACAGCCACAAAAGTTATCAGAAGTTTCATCAATCCCCACCCCGAATGTCAAACAAGACTTAATTATCCACCT
The DNA here is from genome assembly GCA_036785175.1 of Eupleurogrammus muticus. Taxonomy (NCBI): domain Eukaryota; kingdom Metazoa; phylum Chordata; class Actinopteri; order Scombriformes; family Trichiuridae; genus Eupleurogrammus; species Eupleurogrammus muticus. Next base: position 15,209,287 of record JAYKQN010000020.1, read on the forward strand.
TTAGATAATTATCTGTTCCTCTTTCACCTCAGATTGATACCTTCAGCTTGTGCGTTCAGATTGATGATAGAATCTTTAGAACATGATAGAATCTTTAGTTTAGAAACCCTCACGCTGTGCATGCATTCTGGATTTTTTTTACCTGTGCTTTCTCAGTTTAACAGCACTAGTGTGTTTACCGCTGAGCAGGTGGAGCTTTTACACTACAGTTAATGGATGAGCTGAAAACAGTCCTAGCTCTCATATTACACGTCCTGTGTGTAGCTGCTTTAAAGTCTTAAAAAGTGTATTATTGGAGACGGGTTTGACCCGGCCGTTAACCTGGTGATTGGCTGCAGGTTGGAGGAGGCTTACCATCACACACCCCACACCGCAAAGGCCGCGGCTCGCCATCGCAATCTGCACTAAAGACGTTTCCCCGCCATCTCTCCAAGCCGCCTCTTACCGTCTCGCTGCTCGTTCCTCCGCCCTTCATACCCACCTCGTTACCCAGAAACCACTCCTCCTCCCCCCCCGTTGACGACGAGCGGATTCCTGGGCGCCGTCTGGCTTTCTTCTGCCGCTTTTCTCCGCTCTCTCCGTCTCCATCTGTTCTGCGGATGAAAGGAGGCTCTGGTGTCTGTCTGACAGGCAGGGGTTTAAACACCCTTTTTCTTTTGGAGTGAATATAAAACTCCTTCCTAAGAAGCGGTGGGGCTGCTGCTGTCTGGTGGCGGGGGCGGTTATCGGAGGAGAGAGCGAAGCGCCAGGCGTTTCTGGACAATCATGCTGCGAGGCGAGCGTTAGGAGTGCAAAGTCACAACGTGTGTTTGGAGGGGACGTTTCTTATCCTAATAAAAAAAGGTTGCTGAGCTTGTACAGTTGTACGCGCTGAATTATTGATTGATTCTGTCTCGTGGACGTCTGTGGGTTCGTGAGGGGGGAGTTTGATACTGTGCTGTCCTTTCCAATCTCCTCGTTGATTTTCCACTTCCCTTGGGCCCCGTGTGTTTTTTTTTTGCAGCAGCTCCCTGCAAAATGTTGAGATAGGTGTGATCTGTCACCGTGACAAGGAAAAGAAGAAGTCACTTCCGTATGAAGCGGGTAAATATGAGAAATGCGCGAGAAACGAGGAATACACATTGGACGAATCGGGTTCCTGCAGCGGTGACCCCGCTGCTCTTTTCTCCCCGAGACGGGCCCACGTAAACACGGATTAGCACGTTTTAGGGACATTAACATAAGAAAAAACTTTTGAGTCAGCGGGGGAACTTTATAATAATAGCTGTAGTGTCAGATTCTGACGATTAGCGCTTTATCGCTTATAAATTTGAGTTTCTATTCCTCGTAATTAGTGGACCCATAATATGTGACTGATGCCTACGAACCAAGGCCAAACGTCCTTCTACACAATTATGAGTCCAGTTGCTGTGAGTCAATTTAAATATGGAGAACAATGACCTGGATGAATGGGAATGGTAAGAAGCCACGAATCACCAAATGAATCGTTCTCCGCGTCCGGTCTGTCGTCCTGCGATCACGGCGTAACCGTGGCGACAGTCAAGGTGTGTGTGTGTGTGTGTGTGTGTGTGTGTGTGTTTGTAGGGTGAATGACTGAACTCTGCGGCCGTGACGGGCTCAGAAATATTCAAAATTCACAGGATCGCACAAACGCTTTCTGCATCCATCCATCAGCGCGCTTCCTGCAGAGCTGTGCGATTTCATTGTTTAGCTTTTTCTTCATTTCTTTTTTTTTTCCTCCTTGATTTCATATCTTTCCGCTTTGCCTCGGGTCGTATTATTTTTTTTTTCCCTGTCGTGGTTGTTGTTGTTGTTTTGGGGCGTTATTAAAGCGGGATGGATTTCTAACGAAATTGGTTCTGAGTTTATAGCGCAGACATTGATGGTGTGAGTGGTCCTGATGTGACGGTAAACAATAGAAAATTGGATTTTAAAATAAGACACCGGGGGATTTGATGCATGTTGGGAAGCCTCGGAGGAGGGATGATGGATTTATAGCGGAATGTGGGCGGTGGAGACCAACCTGCCGCCTGTAGATCCTCACCAAAGCCCCTATTACACTGGACAGAAAAACACTAACACCCACTAACATCTGGCTTTTGTCTCCAGTAGCAAAGGGTACAATCAGCATTCATCCCAGGTGTAAGAGAGCGTCACATGACTCCATATGTGTTTATAGACTAGATGGTTTTCCTGCTTTTAACGTCAATCAGCAATCAGGATAACTCTTAACCTTGGGTTTTTTCTCGCTTTCACTTCCTTTGATTAAGAATTCATGGTGCCCTGGGCCGACCTATGGCTGCAGCCCCGCCCTCCACCATCCTTGAAACGGTGATAAGACCATGTCTGGCGAATATAATTGGACCACTTGAAAAAGAGAGGAAAAAAACACACTCCACTACTCACGGTTGCTGCTAACTCTGTAAATTTTGCACCATCGAGAAATTGACATGAAGAAGTCAGCTCCTTCTGCAATCACTTTCGCATGTTTGAGTGCATAGCAATGGCTGCCACGCAGTGCAACAAGCATCACGTAGGCTCTCAAATCCCTCTGTGGCATGAAAGCGTGTGTGTTCTGCAATTCTACGATAGCACCAGGCCTGGAATGTGGTCATTTTATGGGCGAAGCCATTTGACCTTTGGTGACGAAGGTCAAATAAATAAGCTGTGAGTAGTTTATTAGCATCAATCAGAAATCAATCACAATGATTCAGCTATGCAGAGCGGCGTGTTCCTACCTTTATGTTTTTTTTTTATTTCACTCTGAGAACTGTTTCAACCCAACAACCAGTCAATGCATGATGGGAAAAATGACTGGTGGTAAGTGTGTGTCACACTGCAGCGTCGTGGCCTCTCTGTTCGTAGGGTTTAATGAAGGTAAAACGAACGTCGGGAGTAACACCTCTGTGGGTTTATCAACACATCAGATCCTCATGCTGCAGGGACTTCTTTCATACATAATAAAGCAGCTGTGGACAGCAGATACTATAATATGTACTATATAATCACACACACACACCTGTATATAGATCAGTGTTTAACTGAAACGTGCCTCTCCTCCCACCTGTGCACTCTGCGCCATTTTTTTTTTTTTTTTACTTGTTGGTCTTGATGCCCTGGGCAGGTGGCCAAATTTCCCATATGGTTAATCCATGCTAGGTCACTCAGGGTTAGAGGAATCATCTCATCTCTGATATTCTGTGTCAGCTCCACACTGAAGGATGAAACATTTCCAACCTATCGGAATCAGATTCAAATGCCTTAAACGTCTCATTTAATACACATTCGCCCAGAATTCTAATCTGAAACTGCGTTTTTTCATCACTTCAGCAGCCAGTCGCTCACTTCACTCCATCACACTTGTGTAAGCAGTGATTGTTTCCAGAATCCAACTTTTTACTTATGCAAAAAAACGACTAATGCACAAGCTTCTCGACCGATGTTTGTGCATACTCTGCTACCACACACAGGAAACATCTTCTCTTTGCGTCTCTTTCCAATGATTGAGATTTTCATTCTTTTCATCCAGCTGGTTAGAAGAGGATTCTGCAAATACCTTCCAGTACAGCAGTGATTTATTTTTAGTAAAACATCCTCAGCTTTGATTGGTTTGGTTGTTTTTTCCAACCAGGAAACATTCTGGTCAGCGAACCACAGCAACAGGCCTATTGGAATCTTTGAAAAAGAAATCAGAGCTCCAGGACCAGGCTATTTCTGCCTGCATATTTGAGTATTTCTAAACTAGAATTTGACGTTAAATTCTGATGATTTTAACCTTTGGTGCATCTATGGACTCATCCATTCTATAAATCGGCATCGGCTTCATCATTTTTTATGTCGATGAAACTCTAGAAAAGATCTATCATTGTTGCATACGCGTACGTAAACATACACAAACTGTAGATGTTGCGTTCCACCCTGAGCACCTGGGACCCACACACCTGCAACTTTTGCAGCATCCAGGAATGTGTAATCCTCTAACCCTTAACGCGGCCAAACGTTTCCTGTGATCCTCCCTTCTTGCTCACTTTTCCTTCATTTCGGCGCGGTGAAAGCTTCCTGAACTTATACGCGCTTGACAAACGCCGCGGGGTCACGTAGGGTGCGCCGAGCCGCTTCGCTCAAATGCTGCTTCCACTTGAGATTTAATCCTGCGCTCGTTGTCTTGACATATTTAGTTAATTTCCCTTACACTCGATCAAACAAACCGGCGTCCTTGCAGACGCTTCACCTTGTGATTTCTCCTTTCATTAGAATTTACTGGAACGTGTGTAGGAAGAAAGCTTTTTAAAAGGTAGGATGTTGGTGTTTTGCATTCATCGGTGTGTTCAGACTCATTTCACTGCATTTCTCTATTCAGCAACTCCTTATCACTCCCATTAACTTGCTTTAAAAGATATCTGTGAAGCTTGTTATTAAATGGAGACCAGCCAAAGCAGTGGAGTAATGGCTCTCTGACATGTAGAACATGTTCAGGAAAGTCAGTTTTGGAGTTTCATACTCAACTGGAAGATGCTGTTTGACGTCAATCAACTGGTATTTCCCCGAGAGATTAATACCATCACCCTAAGAACCAATTCGGAGCTAATGATAATAATGTCCCTGGTTATATATATGCAGAAGAGTACAGTTTAACATCACTTTTATGTTACAATACACTGATAGAACAGACAGAAGAGTTGCACAAGCAGGAGAACACATTCAATATGTCGGTATATTTCCTCACCAAGGTTAATGAGCAATGACGATGCAGCGTACGTGGGCGGACGCTCCGAGCCAGGAAACCAGACTGACATCCAGACAAATTCTGTAGACGCGCTGGAGATATGAAGCGGAGCCGTTAGCGCGCACATTCTGCAGGAGTCGCAGCGGCTAAACACCCCGGCAACATGCGAGGGAAGAGATGAGGAGATGAGAATCTTCCCTATGTCTTACAGCTGAGCCGCCATGTTTAATTTAATACTGTTGCTGTGTGTGTGTGTGTGTGTGAGGAGGTTGTTGGTGCTGGGGCAGATTATTGAGGTCGTCTTCTGTGGTTCCAGCCGCACTGAAACAACATTATATATTTAGATTCAAGTAGTGTACGAGCGCTTCACACGCTCACACGCACACACACACACACAGTCTCCAGCTGCTTGTTTATTCCCTCTTATAAACTCACATCCTAACAATTTTGTTGCAGGTAAACATGGGACATGACTTGTTTGCAGGATAGAGATGTTAACTAGGGATGAATTACTGCTGTATTATTATTATTATATTATGCTATTATACATAATTACTTCTTCTTTTCCTTAGATATCTATTATTTCAACAACATCACTCTTGTATTTGTATGATGACTATTACAAGTTTCACTGCAGTATGAACACACACACACACACACACACACACACACACACACAGCGTCAGCAGCACCTTGTCTGTGATAGAACTACATGGGAATCCCACAGCTCGGCTCCATTGTGCTGAGAAGACACCGGAATCCCAAAAATAATGAAACATGGCCAGCGGCTGGTCGTTGGCAGAGGTCGTGTCTGGACATTTTCTCCCACGTAGCAACACCTGCTGCAGGGTTGGCCGTGCCTTGTCGCCGTGTCGCGACTGAACTCTGTATGAAATGTGCACATTAGCAGATCTAGATAATAAACTGTTGGTATGGTCACACATTGTGGAAAACATCTCTCTTCCCCTGTAAAGCCGATGCTCATTAACCGCCGTAGCTGTTCTATGATTTAACGTTTTCTATAAACCGCTCCGACGTGATTTAGTGTCGCGGCGTGTTTGCGTACTATTTTATTGTAACCGCAACAACATAATTGATTGGATTTCTAAAAACTTTTACAAATGGAGGCCAGATGACAGAGGTTATTTAGGTCAACCGTATAAAGCCTGATTTTATATTTACACAACACTCATAGATTTAATGAGCACATAAACATCATCTTAGCAACAATCATTTCCTATACAGAGTCCAATCAATTAAACACTACATTATTATCAGAGCGCCACATGATTAACTCGCAGTTGCTCTTTTCTCTGTTTTCTGGTCATTTCTCTGTTTTCTGGTCAACTTTTCCAAACTAATTTCCCTGGAACCTTTCTGTGATTCGTCTCAGTCCGACGTTTAATGCGAGTGCTGCTGCTGCTGCTGCTGCTGCTGCTGCTGCTGCTGCTGCTGCTGCAGACGTTGATGCTGCTGCTGCTGCAGAAAGTTGATGCTGCTGCTGCTGCTGCAGACGTTGATGCTGCTGCTGCTGCTGATGCTGCTGCAGAAAGTTGATGCTGCTGCTGCTGCGGCTGCTGCAGACGTTGATGCTGCTGCTGCTGCTGCAGACGTTGATGCTGCTGCTGCTGCTGCAGACGTTGATGCTGCTGCTGCTGCTGCAGACGTTGATGCTGCTGCTGCTGCAGACGTTGATGCTGCTGCTGCTGATGCTGCTGCTGCAGACGTTGATGCTGCTGCTGCTGCTGCAGACGTTGATGCTGCTGCTGCTGCAGACGTTGATGCTGCTGCTGCTGCTGCTGCTGCAGACGTTGATGCTGCTGCTGCTGCAGACGTTGATGCTGCTGCTGCTGCTGCTGCAGACATTGATGCTGCTGCTGCTGCAGACGTTGATGCTGCTGCTGCTGCAGACATTGATGCTGCTGCTGCTGCTGCTGCTGCTGCTGCTGCTGCTGCTGCTGCAGACGTTGATGCTGCTGCTGCTGCTGCTGCAGACATTGATGCTGCTGCTGCTGCAGACGTTGATGCTGCTGCTGCTGCTGCTGCAGACGTTGATGCTGCTGCTGCTGCTGCTGCAGACGTTGATGCTGCACATTAAGTCGATTTCCTGTTTTTTTATTCAGACGAAACTTCTCAGCGTACACCTGCTGCAGTTCTGTAAAGTTCAGCTGTTTCTGCTCGAAATTATATTTACGACTCAACGCCAGCTGAGTAATAACATAATTAGGAAACGTTTGAGGATGCATGGTGATGCCGGGTGAATTTTTCAAAAAAATGCTGAATTATCCCTTTAAGTGGTTTTATCGCACGGACCAAATCACACACTGGAGTGCAAGAGCTTGAAAAAAAAAAAAAAAAGTACCTGATGTAACTGGGGAGTTTAAACACGCGACTCTGCAGCTCGCAGCAACACCCCATGAATCCATAAAAAGTGACATTAGAAGCACTCTCATCCAGCGGCAGATGTTTTTATCCTCATCTCATCACGAGTTGAAGTGCTTTTCTCTGATTTCTCTCGGCGGAATACGAGAGCTTCTGCTTCACAAATCCACATAAATGCTGTGAGTGTTTTTTTTTTTTCCTTTTAAAAAGTGGGCGCCTTTTCCCCCCCTTTTTACTGTATTACACGCCGCATTCGCCGTTAATGGTGTTTTAGGATAAATCCGTGTCTCTGCTGTGTAAATGTTAATGATTGCGTCATAAGCCCGGGAACAGAGTTTCACAGATGTTCACCTCCCTTCCGTCACCGCAACAGTTTGCCACAAATGTCAGCAGGTTGATGAAAATTACATTTCCATAACGGCATATTTGCATGAAAAAAAAAACGGACTACTAGATCACGCTTGTCTATTATTGGCCGATCCGTCATTTCCTCTTTAAAGCGACGACTCAAATTACCGGCTAACATAATGTAATCTGAGGCAAATTGTGGTAATTACCGCCTGTCAATCATCCACAAAGTGCACGGGTCACGTCTAGAGAAGATAATATTTCTTCATCGTGCGGTTCCTGCTGTTACTGTACAGTGATGGGTTTTAATTGTGTCTCGCTTGCTTATCAAGAGTTGGACGTTTAATTTGAGGGGAAATATAACACCTGCTGCTCTTTCTTTATTTATCTTACACCGGGTAAAGTCCAATAATAATTTGACAGCAGTTCTGATTAATTGTACGTCGCTGCTATGAATTCTGTGGCCTCGTTTGAATCCTCGTCCGTGATTTAATTAATCAATAGGCGACACAAACAAAGATCGCAGAGCGTACTCAGAGCCATCTTTGTTAGTCTTATTCCTGTTAGGATCACACAATAAAAGGCCGATGTTTTATGGAGCCACTAGAGTTGAAGTGGCAGTAATCGGCTTCAGTTGATTTACTCCACAACGTTAGAAAAGACGAAACCAGCGATTTTCACCGTTTTTGTTTTCCTTTCTTTCTTTCTCCATATATATATATATATATGTTTATGAAGTAGTATAAGTACAAACAGCTAAATGCTGCACACAGATGTATCAGTACTCATAATGATGTCCTACATCTGTCAGGGACGCTGTACTACTTTGGTTACTTGTCATATTGCTGTCGTAGTACTTTTAAGGAGCTGAGTACTCTCTCAACCGTGACCGTGTGTGCTTCTGAGCCGCCGACTGGAATGAACAAAAGGTTCAGCGAGGTCGAGGGAGGGGGTAAAGAAAAAAAAAAAAAAAAAAAAGAATTTTTGATCCTATTTTCCGAGCCCACTCGCTGCTGCTGAGAGACAAAAAGAAACGTGAAATTCTCTGATTCTTCGACATCACGTGTCGGTGTCTATCTGTGTGTGCACATGTCGCTCATTACGTTGCTTACTCTTCTATGTGTGATCACACAGGGGACGGGGCCACCTTGCAACCTCTCGTTCCAGCTCTGCAGCAGACCCCCCCCACCCCCACCCATCTCTCTGACCTCATTTTCACTTGGCATTTGCGGAGCGTAATTCTCTGTCCTCAGATCACCTTTTTATTCAGCACCATAAATTCTCAAGTTAAAAAGCTGCTGTTCACAAGGGGCGTTGAATAATAGGCACCGCTGTGGTCTGCATAACTAAATAAAAGCCGGTCTGAAATCAGCGATGGGCATCGCGAGAAAGAAAAGCGGGGAAATCTTCTGACTATATTCATGCACTGCAGCTTCCAACTCCATTTCCACCAGCGCGCCATTTATCACACCACACTCTGCAGCGCGGTGCTGCGAATTAGTCAGTCCTCCCTCGCCCTTACATTTCAGCCGCCGTTCATTACGCTGTTTGTTTCTGGGCGTTAAGCAGCTGCGTGTGTGTGTGTGTGTGTGTGTGTGTGTGTGTGTGTGTTTCACAGGGCAGCGCTCCCAGGGAATGGCGGCACGGCCTGAGAGCCGCTCAACGCGTGTTAATGTGAGACAGATGCAGGAAGTGTTGACACTGCATTAACAACAGCAAATCAAGAGAACGTCGAGTCAAGTATGTGTGTTTAGTTTAGAGCTGTCGAAGTTAAGTTAAGGTCTCATGTAACAATGGAGGAAGAAAAAGAGTGTGTGAGGTGTGTGTGTGCAAGTCACAGAGGGACTATAATGGATGAAAACATAGACATTTCTATTATTATTCTATATAGCATAATATCTCATATATGTGAGCAGGATGTCACTGTTCGATCGTATGATTCAGAGTTTCCTGTTATTTCCTGTTGTCCTGTTCCTGGGGGATGTCCTCACGAGCCGTTATTTTTCCCGCGGGGGGGGGTCGACCACCATCACCCCGCGCGCCTCGCTCCTGAAGCCAGGGATCCAGGGAGCCATCTTTCATCAGCGCTAAAGTAATGGAAGGATTCCGCGGGGGTCGTTTCCTGATAATCGGAGTCGGCCGGCCAGGCAGAGGTCAGGGAGTTTTCAGGGTTTGAACTTTTTGTATTCCCCCCCCCCCCCCCGCTCCTTTTACATTCCTGACATAACCAAGTAGTTAGTCCCTATCTGAAAAGCAGCGTGTTCACTGTGATCGTGTAGAGATACAACCTGTTATTTCCTCCATTCTAACGATATCCTGCTGTGTTTTCACCCCGTCCGACAGATAAAATATAATAATTCCTCGCATATGTACAGCAGATCACTGCTTCTTTATTTGTAGGCGAGACAGAGGGCGGGGAGAGAGCTCTTTCTGAATAACCCGCCAGGTGTCGTGTGGACGCGCTTTGCCTCCACCTCCCGAGGCCTCGTCTCCTTCGCCTCGCCGCTCGCCAGCCGAGGTGATGACTTGGCGATGACGGTTTTTTATCAGCGCCGCGCGTGTTTTCTTTCCCCCCCCGGGAGATACGTTCACACTCAGGCGAGCACCCTGAGCGTGAAATGCAGAGGCGAGGCGGATAAGACCGGCAGCTTTGACCCGTTTTTTTTATTTTTTTGTTTCTCCCAAGATTCCACCTACTTTTTTACTTAAAATGACCTTTTAACCTCAGGATCACTGCCACGATCCCTCCTTCCTCCACATGTTATTTTCATGAAATTAATAAAAAACAATCTAACCTGTTAAATTAGAGTAATAAACTGAAACGGAAGGCCCTTATGCTGCTTATTATTGATGATTCACTCATTCAAACACTAAAATTAAAGGCTGAATATGTACATTTTCTGGATTAGATGAGTCTCTCAATGAGTTTCGTACGTCCTTCATCTCTAATATGTGTGCATGCATCAGGCTATTGTTGTTTTTTAAGAAAAAGTTTTTAGTGCAACTTTTAGTGCTAGTCTGTGATTGGCTGCAAGCCTCCAATGCAAACCTATAGGAACAAATCACTACTACTACTAATTATTATTATGTACATTCTGTTTTTAGTCCACAGTAAATCTAACTGTAGGTCTCATCATCACCTCTCTCTCTCTGACTCAGCCTTTCAGACCTTTTGAAGGATTTAAGTTTTTTTTTTTTTTTATGTGTGGTAGATAAGCTGTCAGAGCGTTGAGTAATGCGGAGGTGCAGTAAGTGCAGCCTCACCCTTCTTCCTGCTCATCAAGCGGCGGTGGCAGCAATTCCTTTCTGGCCCGGGCTGCTCCGACCGCGTCGGGGCCGAGCGAGAAACAACTTTCACTGCACTTTAAAAAATGAGGCAGATCTCACCCCGGAAGGGGATTTTTCATTTAAACTGTCATGTGGAAGGTTTATGTCGTGTGAAAAGCACTCGGGCTGTCTTTATAGGGTACATGAGTAACCCCCAAATCACCCTCTCCGCCTTCATTTCCAGGCTTTTAACATCTCCAAATCACTTTGCATAGCTAATGAAGGCAGCTTTTTACATTAGTGATCTGCTAAAACTTCTTTTTTTTTTTTTTTTTTTTCAATTTGCGGAATTTCTGTTCGAGATTTTCTGTGATCGGCTCTTTACGGGTCATGTGATCAGACTTTCTAGTCCGTCTGATGACGTTTTTGATCAGCTCTTCTTCTTATCGACATTCTCCCCATGGCGACATATGCATCCATATCCAGGAAAATGCTCGCGTGCATCCACCTCACACGCTTTCTGCAAATCTGTGGTTACACATGTAGCTTCTGTCACACGGCAGACAGATCAGATGACAAAAAAGAAAAAGTAATAGAAGTAGTTAATGGTATAATGTCAGCTCATGAGCACCTTGCATCCCATCATCTTCTTTTCTTAACTGTGACAATTACAGATACAGATGATAATATGTCATAGGGGGGGAAGCTTAGGATTTAAACCAGAAATCTGTGAAGTTTGTTGTTCGCCGTCTTTGTTTTGCGAATGAGCACGAAGCAAGGAAGTTCTGAAAAAGCGTCACAGCAGCAGTTTACGCTGGAGCGGGGGACCTGGGGGGGGAGTCTGAGGACGCCGCGTTCCGCCGTTGTTCGCAGCGACGTGTCGCGTATTTCAAAGAAAACCGAGACTGGTGCGGGGCGGCCTACATGTGGCTTTCTTTTTGAAAACCGCGTGTTCAGCGTTTCAAATACGCCGTGTTTGACAAAAAGAGGAAGAGAAGAAAAAACATAAAACAGGCACTCTAACAGTCTTAACAGGTGTTTACAGCTTTAAGGATAATATGTGATGGATTCTACACGACTTTCCATTTAAACATATATATATACACATACACATACATACATAAAAAATATGAATACATTCACATAATAATATGAATAAATAAAACACATGATAAAATAATACACAGTTAAATAAATTAAATAAATACTGGTATATTCATTTATGTACAGAGTCATTTATTCAGTTATTTATTTTTGATCATGGGATAATTTGGGCCTTGGGTTTTTATTTTATATTCTATAAGCACAAAACCAGAAACAAAATCAGAAAGGGACTGTGGTCTGTTTTTCATGACTTTTAATGGTCCTTTATGTGAAAGACTTTGAGAAGACTTAGCAGCATTTAGCAGCATTGAGCAGAACAATCCTGGAGGAAATTAACATAAATTTCAAATATGTTTTAATTGGCATATTAATCAATCAAAATTAGAATTGTATTATTCTAATTATAAAGTCATGTTTCTACAGTAGCCCAGAAAGGTCAAACCAAACATCACCAGAAACTGCACCTTGCTATAAGGTACATCCCTCTCATAGGTCAGTATGCCAGAGTACTGAAGTCTACACTTCCCATAAGGCAACGCTCCTAAAGATGAGTAAATAAATAATTAAACTAGTGATGTAATATCGACGTCCGTTTTTAAGCCACTGCTTTATTATCAGAGGTCAATACTCAGGTCTGTGTGGAACTTGAAGAATTGATTATATGGAATAAAAAAGGCCGTGACACCACATCACTTCATTAGCTTTGCCCCCGTTTGTCTGTAAATGTGAATTCAGATTCCTGGGAAGGAGCCAACGCGTCTCACATCGAACGTTTAAAAGAAGCCCCCGCCACGCCGTTGGACGGGAGACAATTGAGTTTAGTTTTTTTACAGTCGGTGATTGGAGGATAAAAGTGTGATTAGTTAAGGAAGAGGAGGCGGTTGATCCTCTTCCACCAGTGGAGCAGGTGGTCCTGGACGCCTGCCACGCCACTTCTTCCAACTTGGACACTTTCAACGCTTGCACCCGAAAAAAAAAAAGCTGGATTAAAGCCCGATAGATTTGTTTAAAGCCGAACGCGGATTACAGAGGAGAGAAGTCAGAAGCGAGCGCTTTTCAGGCTCCGCTCTCCCAGACGACGATAATCAGCCTCGTCTCGACGTGCCAAGTACAACGGGTGCAAACACAATTTGACTCTGAGCTAATTAACGCTGATGCATTACAATGAGCGGCACGTCCGACACAGTAGAAGCAGGACAAACTGTAGCAGGAGAGAGCGACGCAATAGCTGCATTAACGGACAAGTTTGTTTCTGTGTGTGTGTGTGTGTGTGTGTGTTTGAGTCTGTCGTCAGGAGCCCAAATGAACATCGACGCTGACGTCGATTTTCCCGCTTTAATCGATTCCTGCTGTCCATAGCGGCCATTAGAAGCACTCGTCATAATGCACTAGCAGTGCAAGAGCCACAGATCCACAAAATGTATTTTGAAACTAATCTACAAACGTCATGGTGTTTTCCATTGGAGTCTCACTGGTGTCCATCAAACCAGAAGACATCTTCCTGTCTTCTCTATCTCCTGACGCCATGCTCTGATTGGCTCATGCATGGTGTCAATCGATGTGATGCAACTTCGAGACAACGAGTTCAAGAAAGCAACTATCGGTTGCTAGGGGTATGAGAGCATGTTGCGGCGTGGCGGCGTTTGGACACACCGGATGGGATGATTACAGCAAGCGGCACCTATTCCAACGTCCATATGGGCACCTGTCGGGTATAATCGTGAAACGTGAAAAAAACCTTGCATCAAGTCCGGGTACATACATCTCACCACGTAGTGTAGCTCTCCTTCCTTGCCAGTGTAATTATCCCGAAAGCCAGAGTTCATTGATCATCATCCCGTCACCCTGGCACCAGTCAACAGGTACGGGAGCTGTAATCACTCATCAGAAATCCAATCAGCCACGCAGTGGAGGCGTTTATAAGTCCAGCCAAGCAGCCAATCAGCTGTTAGTGATCAGGGATCAGAGCTTCCTGCCAGCCTGTTGGTCCATCACGAGGTCAGAGATTGACACAGATGGACTCAAATCAGTGTCAATCTCCCCTATTCACACCAGGATTTACCTGCTGACTTCTAACCTGCGCTGCCTGCAACACACCCACACACACACACACACACACCCAGCATGTGTGCATGCACACCTTCTATCTCCCCTTTGTTTGTCTCCCTCTCTCACCATCCCTCCTCCCGCCGTCATAATCAGGCGGAATACACGTTCTGTACCCACCTGCATCCCAGCTGGCGTCTTACTTCTCCTCCTCCCTCCCCCCCGCTGCCAATCCCTTTCTCTTTTCTCCCCCCCCCCCCCCCCCCTCCCCTTTCACCCTTCACTTCTTCCCCCTATCTCTCCCTGAGGAACAGTGTTGTTGTGTTTTAGCCTGTCACAGCGGTTGAGCTTTTCCTCACCTGCTCACAACAGCTCATGGGAGCAGGTGTCCGCTCAAGTCGGCTGCAGACAGCTCCTCTGCGTGTGTGTGTGTGCGTGTGTGTGTGTGTGTGCGTGTTTGTGTGTGTGCGTGTGTGCGTCCTGATGTGAGCATTGAAATATCCGGCTGCCTGTGACCGCCGGTGCTGCAATTGGAAAACATGTTTTTTTGAAGATAAAATAACTGGCAAGTAAAAGGTGTGTGTATAGGACACACTCCTGTGCACATTCACTTTGTTATTCCTACTGAAATCAATAGCAAATAGTGTTTTGTTTTTTTTAAACGCCCTAAAGCTTCTATGTTTCACACTTTTCCTTTTTTTTTTATATCAGAGTTATTTGTGGCTGTGGATATTTCGAGGCTCTTCTCTCTGGAAACAACAGGTCATTTAACAATGCTCTTCTCCGATTGGCTGGTTTTAATTCTGAGAACATGGGACTGGGAAAGTAAGCGTATAATTGCGACATCACAACTTGAGGCTGTGTGCATTTCTCTGTGGAATGACAGTTTTTGAGACATGGGACAGTATTTTATATTATACCTTAATCTTTCCTGCAAACAAAAGTTATTTAAGCACAGGACACTTTTGTTAGAATCATCACTGTTCATGTGCAGACAGATCATCAGCAACCTGGCAAAAATGAAATTAAAAAATATATATTCTGTTATAATTGGGTGATCATATAAAGTAATAGAAATATGTTTATCTGGGAAAAAATACTTATTAACAAGTATAGGAAGTAGACACAGCAGAAGAGCTGACATGGCATCTCTGCAAATCTGTGCTGTGCCAACTGTAAATGGAGTTTAATGTTCCACATATAAACTCATATAAACTGTAACGGACATCCCATAAAAGGAGCTAACAAGCATGCTTATATCATTTAATTGAATCTATTTAAGTTTGTTCGCTTATCTGCTGAAACCTGAAAGTCGCCTGGTTTATTGGGTGGAGTATCCTGCAGCTAATAAACCAACAGCACCGAGACAAGGGGAAAAAAAACCAATACATGATCCTTTGTTGATGCAACTTCCCTTCAAACTTATTATATTAACATTTCAGCCCTCCAGCAGACGACAGCAGCACAGGAGAAAACGCGTTACTATAGCGACGGGAGTCCAGGTCGGCAGCATGTCACGCAGGGGTCAACGGAAACAGTGTGTGTTGCCCTTAAATATGAATAGAATATTATGAGGAAACATATCGGGAATAGAGGTCTTTTAAGACGTTTGAGCCGTCACACGTCATTCAAACTGAAGTTAAAGTCAGAATCCAGTCAGAGATCAGCGACACAGTGACCTCAGGGTGATATAA
Source organism: Eupleurogrammus muticus (assembly GCA_036785175.1). NCBI lineage: Eukaryota > Metazoa > Chordata > Actinopteri > Scombriformes > Trichiuridae > Eupleurogrammus > Eupleurogrammus muticus. Next base: position 15,224,854 of record JAYKQN010000020.1, read on the forward strand.
GTAGCTTCATTTATTAAAGGGATTAGTGTGAAAATGAAATAATCAAATCAATCTGCTTTTTCCCCGTTACGTACTGTATATTTTGGAATTTGGGGGGGAGGGTTGTGCAGGAATCTACACGTCTGTCTGTGGGTTCACTCAAAGCGTTCTCAAATGACTCTGACTGGGGAACTGACTTGGCTCACATGGTCTGTGTGTGTGTGTGTGTGTGTGTGTGTGTGTGTGGCTTACATAAGTAGTGAAGGACAGACTGGGCCACTGCCACACTGCCCATGTCCAACACGCCTCCCTGCACACGGCTGACAGCGCTTCCTTTGTCTTCCTGTCTTCCTCTACAGTATCTCTCTCGCCCCTCTTCCTCTTTCCCCCCCCCCCTCACTTCCTGTCTCACCCTTTTCCTCTCCTTCCTTCCTTCCTTCCTTCCTCCTCCCCCCCACCCCCCTCCATCCATCTCACCCTCGCTCGCACCCTGTCGCTCCCTCTTTTCTTTCCTGGCCTCAGGAGATAACTCTGACACCTCTGGGATGGATGCTGCCTCACACACACACACACACACACACACACACACCTCCATGTACCCCAGTATATAGGCTGATAAGCAGGCCCGGGCCTCGCCGGCTTTGTGTGAGTGCTAAGCGCCTGAGGAGCACTATCTCCCACCTCCATAGTGTGAAGTCTGTTGTACAGCGAGGGAATAATGGGCCATAACTCAGCGCTAAGCTGTAGTGGATTACAGTCTGGGGACGGCAATTTGTGCAGGAGTTGGCGTGCGAGTGTGTTGGGACGTGGATGCGGGGGAAAATGAGAAGTTCTTTTTTTTTTTTTTAAATCTGCGTACGAATGCTCGTGTCATTTCCTGGTTATTCAGTCTTCTGCTAGTTTACTAAGGCGTCAATATTTCTTTTCTTCAAGCCAGTGGAAACGCAGACATCACTTAGATATTGTCATATAAATAGATCCATTAAAAATTAATTATTTAATTTTGTACTTAGTCTAACATATAACAAATATCACATCTCCCAGCTTATCTCTCACTTTTTACCAGTCCAATAAAACGCGGAGCATTGATTTGAAGCTTTCTTGTGACTGTACGCACTCCACTCGTCCGCCCCACTCAATTCGACATAGTGGAACCGGTGGCGAACATTAATCATTAATTCACCCGGCAGACGCAGAGCAACGTTGTGTGCTCTTCATCATCATCATTCATCATTAACATCATCATTTCGATCTTGCAACTTTAAAATAAAAGCGTTAGAGTCTGACTCTAGACTGTGGAAACATGGCGATGCAACATGTGAGCAGGAAGGGCTCATTCTGAGCTATGCAGGCACAGACTTTCTCAATAATAATAATATATATTTCCAAATATCCCCCAAACTGTGTGTGTGTGTGTGTGTGTGTGTGTCACCCGTTCCCCTGTGATCTCCCCTCAGAGCAGATAGAGGTGAATACATTGCAGGCCGCAGAGGAAAAGGCAGATTGAGTCACAGATCCCGTCGCTGGATTAGTTGAACACGTTCCTGTGAAGCGGCTCGAGGCGGGCAGGGGCTCGCTGGGAAAAAAAAAAAAAAAAAAAAAACGGGAAATGGCTTGATTGAAATGCCTGTAAAGTGTAATCATTGATTTTTTTTTTTTTCTAAAAGGAAAGGGGGGTAAAAACTGCCCCCCTCAGATATACTATTAGGCCCAGATATCATGGCTTCTGATGCTCGCCACATTCCCGGCGTCGGCCTGTGATAAAACCTGTCAAACAGAACGCTGCGTTCCACCCGCTGTGACATCGGATCTATACGGAGAGCAAAGCTGTGGCCGCGCCGCATTCCGCTCTAATGGGCGTTTAGCTCGTGTATAATAGATTTTCGACTCGCCGGGTCGTCGGAACGTGCGGCGCGATGACAACTCAAGGAAAGAGTCTCAATTTCCTGTTTTTTAAATAGCGGTCACACGCCCACGCCGGCAAACCAGCTGCCCAATCAGCAGCTCTGCTGGTGTCCATGACGACCTGAGTGTATCCTGTGTGTCAGGATTCGTATTTACATATGCATGTGTGTCACAGAGCCGGCTGAAAGGTTATCAGGTTTATGAGAAATACACCAGGCACTTTAATACTGGATGTAGCACCTGCATTTTGTGTTTGAAAGGTTAATTGAAACGTACATCTGTCTGTGTGTGTGTGTGTGTGTGTGTGTGTGTGTGTGTGTGTGTGTGTGTGTGTGTGTGTGTTGCATCATATTCTGTGGGTGAAAGGGTCAAACAGAGGTGAACCGTTCAGTACTTCCTGTATAAGAGCCTGGTGACGCCGGGTTAGTGAGAGGAGAACTGCAGGAGCAGATTCAGGATGGTGTTTTAACCGTTTTAAAGATGCAGATGCGACAAAAAAAATAAAAAGTCGCAGAAGAATAACTCACTGTTTTAAGTGCCGACTGGAGCTGACACCTGTCTGGCTCAGAGAGGCATAATCAAACCTTTCCTTCTTTTTTTTATCCAGCATATATTTAGGTAAAAGCAGTCTCTTTGGTGCAGGCGCAACAGAGTTTGATGCAAATAAGAAAGCACCGAGGCACTCCTGATATGGAACATTTATTAACCTTAATTAGCAATTAAATGTCATAGTCTTCAGTCTATTTTGCACCTTAAAATCATTGTGTCCTGGGTGTTCTTCAGCCAGATCTATTCCTTATGCAGTCATGTAAAATAAAAAAAGATCATAATTTGGTTAAATGTGTGAACCCTCATCTGGATCCTGATATTAATGTAGTTTGACTTAAATTTGTTCTATTGCATCATGTGAGCAGAAAAACCTGATATATTCGTTTTGATATAATTGAACTATTAATATAAATGTATAAAAAACCTTCTTTCATCCAGCAGAGAAGACACACGATCCTCTCCTCAGCAAATAAACAAATAGTAAACATGAATCTCCCCTCTAATCATTTGTGTATAGTCCCTCGGCGCATAATCATTAACATTTATTATAATTATTTGGTTAAACGCATTAGAGTGTCGTGCCGTATGATTAATCTAATCGCGATTTGCCATCGCGATGTCAGCCTGGGCAATTACATCTGCTGCTGCAAAAAAAAAAAAAGGCTGTTTGTGATTTTTAATAAATAAATATGACCATCAGAACCTTTGCTCTGATTGGGTGGCGGCTCTTGACATTTCGCCCCGTCACCTGTTCTGCGACGGATGCCTGCAGGAGCATTATGGGTAGGAAGAGAAGCCCACATCCAGTACATGGAGATACTCAGGTGGTTGCACAACCAATGAGGTACGATGAATGCATGCGATGGAAAAGCTTCTACTTCATCACTTCCACTACACTCACACGTTACAGTACACACAGAACATCATGCAGCCGTGCTGCAAACTGCACATTCCGTGTCCTCTCTCCCGGCCAGACCATAATATGTGCTGTGCCGTCGCCATGGCTACTACCAATCCAGCCGGCCTTAATTGGCGCCCCTTAATGACGCTCTCTGACAAGAGCAGAGAGGATTGATGAAGAGAGGGCGACAGAGAGAGAGAGGAAGAGGAAAAACACGCTGGTTCAAATGTTGGGAAGAGTTTATGAGTTGTTCTCTCAGGTTATTGGCTCTGTGTGTGTGTGTGTGCGTGTGTGTGTAGGAAGGGGAAAGAGGATATTCTTGTTTCTAAGAATAGAAGCTGGAGACGGAAGCAACTGTGACGTGACGCTGTATGTTGTGATGCGTGTGTGTGCGCGCGTGTGTGTGTGTGTGTGTGTGTGTGTGTGTTACTCCAAGCGCACCGCGGATCAGTCAGTGTTTAATCCATCGCTCCGCCGCTCTCATCATTCCCAAGCGACATCCACATCCACTATCAGATGCCCACAGGAAGGGGTGGAGAAAACCTGGAAGAAGCGAGAAGAGAGATTAACAAAGGGAGAGGAGAAGAATCGTGTGCGTGGAGAGAGGAGCGCGGATAAAGGCGAGCAAAGCGAGGTGGAAAGAACGAGATAATCGCTGATACATGAAGAACAAGAGAGTGCGATTTAGTCACCAGAAAAGAAGAGAAAGAAGGGCGCCACGCGGAGATGGAGGGAGATAGAGAGACACAAGGACGGGGGGTGATGGAGCGACAGAATGGCTCTCTCCTCTCCTCTCCTCACTCCACTGAACTCATTTCATGTTTCCAACTCATCATCTCCGCAAAGGGAATCAGAGATGAAATGAATAGCGTGATCTGGGGAGAGCGTGGGTGGACCGGAGGAGGCGTGTGTGTGTGTGTGTGTGTGCGTTTGCACTTGTTTCTGTTCTAATGTAATTTACAGTACTGTTTCTGTATCTCTGAATTACTGTGAAGCTTGTGCAAACTATATGTGTGTGTGTAAAAGTGTATACCTGTGCCGTGCACATGTGTGTGTGTGTGTGTGAGTCATGCAGAGGGTGTGTCGACCCCGTGTTCAGTCCAGCGTCCTACATGATTTTTTTTTTTTTTAGTTTTGCAACAATCTCCCTGGAACTAATTCAGTTTCAAGTTTGACAGAGCAGGGCACGGCAGCGTAAAATAACAACAACCCCCCCCAAAAAAAAAACAAAAAACAGCGAATCCAAAAAATGCATAAAAACCCAACAGCGATCATCAAAAGCAAAGTGTGATGTTAGGAGCATGGAGCATGAAACAAATAACAATTTAAAAAAAAAAAAGCCCGGAGGAGCAGAAGGGGATGTGGATGTTTTTCCGCGGCGCTCCGGGGCTCCGCATGAATCCGCGGCGGTGTCGGGGCGAGTAAGCGCGCGGTGAGGCCGCGGGCAGGAAGCCGTGCCGGGGGATGAACTGTCCTTGAGCTTGTCATCACACCTTTCACAGAATGCCAAGGCCCCGTTTTTGTCAGAAATACGTTAAAAAGCTGGGAGGAAATACATACAGGGAGGAAATGGGCTCTGTCGTATTTATGGATGGCCGTTTATAAACCACAGAGGCCCACGTTCACCCGGCGTTTCTGCCTTTGTTCGTTCAATAATGGAAAGTAGAGGTCTAAAGATTTTCGCCTGAAATCTGAAAAGACGGAGGAAGCATGCGTTCCTATAGAAAGGTTAAAGATTAAAGGCGATTTTTCATGTTTGGCGTTGGTGTAAAGTATGTGAAATTTGCTTAAAAAATAGTTGAAATATAAAAGAAATAATTGTAGTGAAAGCGCCGGGACGCCACATGAGGATGCGATGTGGAGCTGCAGGATCGCGCTGAAGCTGAATGTTAGCTCGAATATCTATCCAAAAAAAAAAGAAGTGCATGCACAAGCTGTATCCAAAAGTTAAGGTTGACCTGACAAAATGTCAGGTCAACCTTAACTTTTGGATACAGCTTGTGCATGCATCCTTTATTTATGCAGCCACATGCACACAGATGCTCTTAGCCTCATAGATGGATAGTTGTGAAATCCTGCTTTTCCTCCATACAGTACAGTATCTACTCTACCGCGGGGTCAAATGTCATGTAGTTCCTATGGATGCAGCAATGATTCCGTCTGTCGATAATTAATTAAAATGTCTGTGTGTGTGTGTGTGTGTGTGTGTGTGTGTGTGTGTGTGTGTGTGTGTGTGTGTGTGTGTGTGTGTGTGTATTCATCTATACATGTATTTGCAGCAGCTTTATTGAACGTGCGTTTCTTAATCGTTTCTGGCCTTGTTCACCGAGCCGCGGGCCGAGTAAATGCGAGTGTGTGTGTGTGTGTGTGTGTGTGTGTGTGGGAATCGATAGGCTGCCTTTGACACGTGCGCGGTGTTTAAAACGTTTTTTTTTGTTTTTTTTTTAAGAAACCAGCTCGAGGTTTGTTTACTCAAAGCATTCGTCAGCAGGACGGATGACAAAAGAGACGCCGCTCTCCGTGCCCATCATTCCCCGCGTCATCTCCTCTTCGTCCGTCTTTCAACGTGAAGAAACACTCGACACGCGCACACACACACGCTCTCTCTCGCTGTTCATCGAAACACCAGCAGCAGCAGCGCTTGGCGCCATCGCCCACTTCTCATTTTAAAAAATCGTGGCCCCGGCCGCGCTGTCACGTCTTCCTTTTATACATCACCTGCTGTCTCACTCTCTCTGGCTCTGTTCATCCGTCTCCGCCTGGCGCACGCCGCTATATATCTGCTGGTGTCAGGCAGCGGAGACGTCTTCACTCCGGGTTCGAGCTTCCATTTGCGCTCCATCCATCGCTCCATCGTGTCGAGCTTCTTATCCGCCCATCTCCCAACACGGACACGAATGCGCTATCATGGCGGCTTATCTTCACGCTTCACGCTTGGATCTGTCTATTCTCTACTCTTTAAATTTCCTTCTTTACGTGGCCCCCCTCACCTTTTTTTTCCCGGTGAATGGTGAATTCTCGCAATAGACGTGTCTGGCACCTGCACAGATGGATTCATAATCGCATTTAAACACAGACGTGTGGATCCAACGCCGCTTTGCTAATGGGCTGAATCTCAGTGATGCTCTGGTGAACAGTAGGCTTATCTTAACGTAAAGCTTTGCACATTCTTACATTACCTACAAGTAAAAAGAGAAAAAACAAACGGTGAAAAGGTTCATCTCAAACTTCCTGATTGAGTGTTTGGCCTTTTTCATCAACTCCTCCCTCGTCGCTGTGAATAGTGAAAATGAGTCACGTGTGTTGAGTTTAATCACTTTCCAGCCGCGTGAACTGCAGCCGGAGAAAATGATGCATTTGCTGAGGCCTACAGTCCATTTAACAAATGTATTTGCCAAGCCGCATAATTAATGTGCTCCGCTGGATTTATGAACACTGGCGATAGTACATGCAGAGCATGCTGTACGTCATATTGGCTTAATATGAGTTAACATTAATGCACGAGTCCCAACTGAGTTTTTAACTATCCTGTCGAGGAGTGAACTATATTATAAATACAGCGTTTTCCAGATCAACGGTTCAAACATAAAGAATCAACGAAGGTTTAAATTGATGGAATTATAAAGATCTAGCAGCCGATTTACTAGAAAGCAGATTAGCTCTGACAGGTTTGCATGTGGGTGAGAAGACATCACAGGTCCGCTGACAAACAATCGCCTTCACAAACCTCGATCTTTTTCTGGTCAGATATGGAGCAGCTTTCCTCTCTTCATCTGTTGTGCGTGGGCGTCTGCAGGCGTCGGGACACGTATACATTGGTGTTGATTCGTTCTTAGGTTCTTTGTTTCCATCTGAATCCGATGTGCCCGTGTAGAGAGCCAGAAACGACGACAACAAAATAAAAAAAAGTGTCAGCATCCATAAAGACCTCTCTGCTCCTTCCTGCTTCTCATCCCGTCTTTTGTTCTCATGCGTGTTCCGTTGTTCAGGGAAACCCTTTCTACGCTCCTATAATCCCCTCCAGGACGCTTGTCTCATTGTGATTATGGGCATTCTACCTGTAATCCCACTGACTAACACTCTCCTGGGTACCGCTGCTGTATGTCGGAGTGGCTTACATGATAAATTACAAAGAGTTTGTTTTTTCCACGAAACGTCTTCTGTGTCCTGTTTCGTATGTGGCCCACCCCTCATGAGATTCCTGCTCTTTTTTTTTATTTTTTTTATTACTGCTCAAATGAGAGAAGGAAACGCGCGGCGATGTTTTAATCTACAACACCTCTGTACCTAAATCCAGTAATTATGGGATTACCATACCATGAGGGATTACCGCTCATAGCACAGGGTTTTAAATACACACGTACGCTCTGGCGTCGAGGGGGAAAATACAGTGAAAAGCAGGAAACTTGTGCTGTCTCCATGAACTCTGAGCAGTTTTACACCAGAAATAACCACACAGTCCATGTGACATTTGATGATGATGAACATCAGCCTGGTTATAAATAAACTCCTGATCAGCGAAGTGATTGAATTAAATTAAACACCCCAGCTACTATTTGTTGATTTACGGTAGTATTTCTGACAATTTGAAGAATTTCACACTCACATGTGTTAACAAACTAATGCAACTTTATAATACAACTTTTACCCTTGAGATTTTTTCTCTTCTCAAAGTGCAACGTGTAATTCTTCAATTCAGGAGGAAAAACCATCATAACCATTTTTCTCTGCCAGTTTTTTCATATTTCTGTGCTCTTCATCCTAACGCGTGTCCGTGGCTTCAACGGGCCTTCATATGCGATGAAATACGATAAACGTTTGCTTTTGCATTACGTCGCAGGATCACTCTTGATATTCTCCCCTCTCTTGTGCTTATTATTTTATTATTATTTTTTTTTGTTGTACATTTTCATTATGCTCCACGGAACACATTGAGACTTCATGTCCCCTAACAGTTCATTTCCTGTCGCTATTCTTCAGTCGCTCTTTATTATGTTCCGAGGCTTTAATCAGCCGCCGTGAGATAAGGAGAGGCCACCGTGGAAGCCGTTCATCATCCCCTTTTCTTTATTTGATTATTTCTTTATTTTTTTTTTAATTGCTATTGAATCCTCCTCGCGGTCGGAGGTTAGCGTGGCTGGAGGCGAAAAAGAAAAAAAAACTCAGGCGAGACCTTTTCCGTAGTGTCAGAGTGAGTGAAAACCCCTTCATATCCTGCCCTTTTCTCCTGAACGCCGGCTGTGCCCCCCCCTGGGCCGCCGGGGGTGGGGGGGTCCACGGCGACTTCTGACTGAGTGATTCCTTCCAGCGCGGCGGCGGCGGCGGCGGCTGTGAAAATGAAATGGTTTGTGAGCAGAAAACAAACTGTGTTATTTCCCTGGTATATGGTGATTTGAAAAATAAAGCCAAATGTCAGTGAGGGACTACAAAGAGTGTTTACCTGCCGATGCACGAGTCGATGGATTTCATAGGTCAACAAAAAACATGTGCCTCCCTCTCACCCCCCCAGGAGAGGGACGAGGATTGCTGTGAAATAAGAATGAGGGGGTGGAGGAAAAAAAAAAAAAGTTTAGCTTCCACAACCTCTTAAAACGTCATGAATTTTTATCTCGTCCCGTCTCTGTCTCTCTCTCTCCACCTGTTTCTAACGGATGTGGGGTGAAAGGCGACGAGAGTGGGCGGCCCTGACGCACTGCCTTATGGGTAATGGCCGCCGATGCGTGGCGGCCTCGTCGTCGTTCTCAGGGGGTCCGGCTCCATTAGAGAGTAGAGGAGCTCTGTGTGTGTGTGTGTGTGTGTGTGTGTGTGTGTGTGTGTGTGTATACAGTCCATTAGGAGCAACAGTAATGTGATCCTGGTGCAGACGATCAAACACTCTCTCTCTCTCTCTCTCTCCTGCATTAAAGCATGTGTATCACACACTTGCATTATTTTACATTTTCCCCCAAAAAAAACCTCTTATTTGTCTCGTGCACACTGGCTCTTTGCAGTTTTGACTTCCTGTGGCGATGAGCTCGCTGCGATCTGATTGGCCGGCCCCCTTACACAAAACTAGAGCCAGCTCTGGAGGTTCCGTTAACAAACCTTCCCTTTTCCTTTGTGCAGCTTCTCAGATACATGCTTACATGTTTTAGCCAAAATATCTGACCCAGTGCATCATGCACTCACCGGAACTACCAACCCTCTGTGTGTGTGTGTGTGTGTGTGTGTGTGTGTGTGTGTGTGTGTGTGTGTGTGTGTGTGTGTCTGTCTCAACCTCACACACACACTGAGATCTATATCAGCTGCAGTTTGGATGGAGCTACTTTTCTTTTTGACAGAGGTCTAATGGGGCTTTCTGTCTCATCAGGGCAATTACCCACCTGTTGACACACACACACCCACACACACACACACACACACACACGGAGTGAGGGAGAGAAAGAGGTCCCCGCCCTGCAGTAAAACTCTTATATTATGCTGTCACCTTCTTGACCTCCACAGTTTAAATGCCACTGCAGTTATCGCAGCCCATCGCGACCTCCGTCCTGCACGAGCGTCCATTCTTCCAACTTGGCACCCAGGCGTGCGATGTGTTGCAATGATTCTGCTGTTAACGCACGGCCGTCAGTCAGACGGCGACCTTGGAAGAGAAGGCAGGACAGAGAAAGAGAGAAAGAGAGAAAGAGAGAGAGAGAGGCGGAGCTTTAATGCGATTGAGCGTTGATATAGTGAAACTGTCCTCCACTGTGCTGCATAATAGGCTATAGTGCTTTCCATTTAAATCAAGGCCTCGGTTTATTTGAATTAAAGCAAATCCAATCAGACGTATGCTGTTGGGAAATCACCTCTGTGTATGGATTGAAAACACACACACACACACACACATATGCTCATGCAGAATGATACCAAATCGCGGCTTTGTATGTGTACAGGAAGACGTTGGAGGCCTCCGTGGAGAGTTTATTTGTGCTTCATGCTCGAGATTGTTTGTGTTTCAATCAACGCAACACATTCCGCTCATAGCCACAGATTTGCATTAGGAATAGTTTCTATTGCATCTGCAATTTTCCCTCTCAATATATATATATATATATATTTTGCTCTGTTCGCCCCAGGCCAAACAGTCGAGCACAGATATTGTCCAACGTCGTGTCTTTATGCTTCTTGCTGCTGTTGTTACTTATGTCAGTAAAACGGACACTTGTGTTTCTCCTAATAAATGTGGCGCCTCATAAAGCTCAGATAAATCATTTAGATCACTACAATGGGTTTTACTTTTTCAGCATTCTCTTGGCTCCTTGTGTTGTTGTTTTTTTTTTACCAAAGTCATTATCGATTTTTGTTGCTTGTTTTTGTTTGTCTGAAAAATGTCAGTTGCGCAGAGACTATAATGGATGACATCTTTTCATGGCTGTGTTTGATCACGTCCAAGCGATTTGTTAAGGGTTTTTAGGGAAACGCTGGTTTCAGTTTTTTTAAGCAAATCTGGTAACAATTGACCGTTTACACGTTCAGTAGAAAGAGAGAAAAAAAAAAAAGGGAAACATCTGGCTCCTCAGAACACCACCAGAAACACTCTCACTAAATAAAGTTGGTTTAGTTACAAATTATAAAGTGGGCCCGGAACCAAAACAAGGAGCTGAAAGACGCCAAAAGAGCTAAAGAGACATTTCTTGGTCCTCAAACATCACACATTGTTGTGCATGGCTGGTAGAAAACCAGTGATAATTGCAGCTGTAGTTCACCTCAACAAATGTTTGAGCCGCAAAGCGTCACGCTTCATGAAAAGAGCAAAAAAACAGAAACTCCTCCAAAACGTATTTGGCAAAGGGCATTTGTAATATTTCAAGATATTTTGTAGCAGAGATGCTTGGATCCTGTCTGAAGCGGTATGTTACTTTTTTTTTGTGTTTCTCAGCAGCAGAAAGACGCGCCCTGACTTTTAAAACCAAGGCTTCTAAACTAAAAGAAAAAGAAGCTGCCATCAGATAGTGATCGGTGACGTGAGTGAGAAACGCTGTCCGGGTTCCGTGTCGTACTCTGAGTCATCCAGCGGCCGCCACCCGCGGCTGACCCCGTTTAACAAATGATTCGCGGCAGGAATATAAATCACGTCGGGTTGCTTCCTAACCTTCAGATTACGCTCGTCTCTGGATTCCAAACATTACTTTTTTTTTTTTCTTTTTTTTCCGGCGGCACAATTTCATAAACGGAGTGTTTTTAGCTTTTAAAAGCCGAATGAAGAATTCATGGCAATTAAATCTCTGAGTTGCACACTCCACATCTGCGCCAAGCCCTGTTTTGATAAATTCTCATAGACACAGTTAAAAGCACTTCATCAATGACCCTGAGCCCAATCAGATGCTTTTTTATCTTTTTTTTTTTTTTTGTGAGCAGAGGAGATGCTCAATTTGCATGTAAATCTCCAAACTGGCACTTAGTCAATCAGATGTGTTTTATTTCTCTAATGAGCTTTCAGCAGTAATAAAGTGCTCTGATCTGGGGAAGTGCCGCGGCGGCTGCAGCTTTTTATTTATTTATTTTCCCCTCCCGATGCAACGCCATCTACACGCGGGAGCAAATTGCACTCCTGGAAGGAAGCGTCTGCATGTGGATGGTGAGCTGCGGCCTCCACACACAGATCTACATGCACACACCGTACACACGTATATAACAACGAATGGCTATGAATGTGCACGAATGCAAAAAACACACTCGATGGAAAGTGAAACTGTTGAGCAGCTTCTGAACTCCGAGGCCGAGGGTGCGGAGGAATGAACAAATGCGCGATCTAAATCATTTAATACTCCCCGACACCTTTTTGTCATAATTTTTGACTTTAATGATTGTTTGGGGAAATGACTTCAGAGTGAAAAAAAAGAAAAAAAAAGCTCGATTCGATTCTTCAGTATGACCTCTCTAATCACTCGTATTCCTCGGCTTTCTCCACTCTTTCTGCTCCTCTCCATTATTCATACCTCCTCATCCATTCCCTTTCCCAACCCCCTCTCTCTTTTTTTTTTTTTTTAATCTTTTCATCCGACTCGCACCCTGCCAACCTCGGCTCCTTTTATTCCCTCCTACCTCCCTCAGCGTTTCCTCCTCAACAGATTTCTCACTTTTTGCACTTGACTCGACGTGGAATTAAAAGCAAAATCACCAGGTACCTACAACGCAGATGTTGGTTTTTTCTGACATGAAGTACAAAGAGCTGCTCGGATTTGATTTGTCTGATGTATATATGTATATATATATATATTTATTCGCCTTTTCTCTTACATCTGTACAGCTTTGATGACAGACTCGCCTTCCCAGTCCATAATTAGACCAACAGTCATGCGGCCCACTTTACACAGAAGTGACGCTTCTCGTCTCGCGGCGGCTGATGAGGGCAAACACGCTGCGACGGCCCACCAATCACACGTTTCAAAACTCAAGTCAAGTCATTATTTCAGCGGCGCCCACAGGAAAAAATGATTAAAACGTACCTCAGGAATGAAGTAATTCTTAGGAGAAAAAATCTGATCGTGTAGAATATGTCTAGGAAGAACTGGAGAAAACAGGAAGTAAATCGTGTTTCCCTGATGGGGTCGGTTATGGATCCTCACCTTCTACATTTCTACTCTATTCACTTATTGTTATATTTTATTAGATGTTGATTATCTCCTCTGGGGAGTAGTGGACTAGAAAAGCAACATGTGCTATATTTAGGAGAGCCGATCTCATAATAAGTCTTTGTGTTTCCTTCTGTGTTAGATGCCTGTTGTTGTGCGTTTAAAGGGAATAAAGTTGAGTTAGTTTAACATACAGTATCTTCACCAGGATTAGAAGGGAAATCGCTTGGTTTTGTTTGTTCTGCTGTTTTTCTGTTTTGGCTTTGTTGTAATTATGCTCAGATGGCACCGCTACGTGTAAATTCCGCACCGCGTAATCTCCGACGCTTTAGTTCAAATATGGGAACAAGCCGCATGGGAGACGCCGCGTCCTGAAAGCAACGAGATGTGACATCTCCTCCTTCCTTCTTTTTTTTTTTTTCTTTCTGTTTCCCGACATCGCCATCAGCTCATACCGCCGTCCTGATACAGATCTAAAAGCCCGGCTCTCGGCGTAGACCGTTTTTTTTTTGTTTTGTTTTTTTACCCACAATGCTTCGCGGCGTCACCAGCGAGCACATCTCCGGTCACGGTTGACCCGGAGTCTGAGATGAAAAACCTTCCGGCCACCGACGCCGCGGCCTGGGCTCCTCTCATCGATCGGCGCCGCGGGAGCAGGCGGGGTGTGACGGTGGCGGTCGATGGCGAGCGGCTCGGAGTCGCAATTTCGCAAATAAAAAAAAAAAAATCGTGTTATTTGTCACCAGTTTATGAGGGGGCTGCTGGGACACACACACACACACACACACACACGCATCAGCTGGAGCAGATGTCAGCCTACAGGCTCCTCACCGGGTTAGCCGGCCTGTAAAGGTCATTACAAATTACAAGTGGTCAGCTCTGCTCCGTCTGCAGCGTCACACCAGTCACACACACACACACACACACACACACACACACACACACTCCATCAGCGCAGAATTACACCATTGACCTTTTTGTATTTGTGTGGTGCAAAAAAAGTGTTTGTGTGTGTGTGAGATTGCCAGCATATGTGTGTGTGTCCCCTTCTACCCTGTGTGTGTGTGTGTGTGTGTGTGTGTGTGTGTGTGTGTGTGTGTGTGTGTGTGTGTGTGTGTGTGTGTGTGTGTGTGTGTGTGCAGTCACAGATGTATCTATATGTTCCTAGATGCACTCCTGTGTTTGTGTGTGTGTGTGTGTGTGTGTGTGTGTGTGTGTGTGTGCGTGCGTGCGAGTGGGCGCGTTTTTGTGTCTGCATCCATCTCGTCTCGCTCTCGCCGTTCTACCTCCAGGTCCTTGGCATCCCGCCCGGGCATCGCACTCATGGCGACACCGAGATTATTACTGCTGCTGCCCTGTGTTATTTACTTCAATCTGTCTGGTCTGTGTGTGTGTGTGTGTGTGTGTGCGTGTGTGTGTGTGTGTGTGTGTGTGTGTGTGTGTGTGTGCGTGCGCGCCCACAGATTTAGATCTCCAGCTTGAGGAAAGCTTGTTTAGTTTTTTTAGAATGTGCAGCAGTGTGAAGAGATATTGTTGCATTGGTGTATTTATTCATTTTTTTTATTAATACTATTTTATATTTATGTCACTGGTTTATGCGTCTCTCCCTCGCTGCCTCAATTCACCTTGTGTGTGTGTGTGTGTGTGTGTGTGTGTGTGTGTGTGTGTGTGGATACGACCGCGTGTGTATTGTATCTCACAGCCTGTGTGAGGATGATACAGTCGGGGAGCACTGTTAGTGTCCATGGTAACTGGAGTTGAGACTGTGTGCACTCTGCTTATCAGCGTTGTAACATTCAGCGGTGTGTACACAACACACACACACACACACATGCACACACACACACACACACACACTTCAACTGTGCTGTGTGCTCAACTAAGAAACAACTCGGTGGCTGTATAATCTGATGAGTGTTAGTTAGCTGGAGTTAAATGTGTGTGTGTGTGTGTGTGTGTGTGTGTGTGTGTGTGTGTGTGTGTGTGTGTGTGTGTGTGTGTGTGTGTGTGTGTGTGTGTGTGTGTGTGTGTGTGTGTGTGTGTGACGGCTCTATCCCATGTAAAGTATCACGTTTACCCAGGTGTGTGTCTGTGAGTCTGGTGCTTTGCAACCATCCAAAGTGTAATAATTATCGCTCATGGCCGACTGAGTCCATTTGTCCTTTTGTTTGTCCTCCTTTCTTTTACTTCCTCTCTCATTAGCTCTGAACCCTCTCTGCCGCTACATCTCCCTGCACTGCTCCCTCTTTTTCCCCACCCATGAATAATCCATTCACCCAAGGCTGACTATGAAATAACAAAAAGTTATGCAGCTTTTTATGAATCCCCCCCCTCCTCTTATCTCCCAGCTTCCTCTGCTGCAATCAGGATTCCTCTGTAGAGTTCTGCCTAGTCTGATGATCTGTACCCTTATGAGGTGTGTTTTTTTCTACTGTGGTACCATAAAGCAGTCATTTTTCATTAAAAAGCGCATGTTTGTTGTTCTGTGTGTCTCTTCCCGTCCTAAAGCCCGCCCAGTCAGGCCCGCGTCGTTGCGCCGTGCTGCTTGGCTATGCATTAAAAGTCCTGCGTTTGCGGGGGAGAGGGAGAGATGAAATGACAGAATGGGGGCAAAACACCACTTCATTTGTGGTCCTATGGCAGGCATACGTGCCCGAAGGCGCAAACACACGGCGGATTCATGCTAATAATGCAAATCGCATGCAAACCCTGTATAAATAATAACAAGGTGTGACACAAACACGCACACGCGTACAGTACGCGGGACAGATGGCGGGGATAATGAGCGGGAGGATGGCGAGGGCGGGGGGAGGAGGAGGAGGAGGAGGAGGAGGGGGAGGAGAGCAGCTGATGGAGGCAGATGGAGGTGAGGGACACGGAGGCCGTTCAGGTCCACAAAGGTGACGGCGTCTCGCCCGCTTTCCCAGGACATCAAAGTCCGTGCGGGGTCACGTTTGGTTACAGGTCCCTGAACGCCTCATCCATCAAGGTGGCGTAGCTTTGAACTTTAATTTTTGTAATCTGGTTTTAGCATATCAGTCATGTACACTGAGCTTTCATATACCTGTATACAGTAAAGCAAATAGTGAAGTTTACTACTTAAGTAAAAGTACCAATACCTTGCAATAATCTTACTTAGGAAAACTGACTTTCTGTAAGTTTCTGGGCTGTGCCATTATGAAAAAATAATGTAGACATGTTTATTTAGGGTTGGATGGTGGATGTATGTGATAGTCGCAGTTTGGAATCCTCATATTTTGTAGAGGCTCTGCTGTCGATGCCAAACCAACATTTGACTGATTTGTTGTCTCAAGGCTTTTCCCATAAAGTTGCCTGTTGCACCGGGCGTAGTAATCCTCAGATGACGTGGTGCTGTGGTTCGGTCGTTCCTGTGGTGACGCTCTACCTCATACTCAGATATTAACCATGTTGAGATTCTAACTCTGACCCCGATCTGCAGAGGTCACCTTAGAACGCCTCAGCATACGTTCCCACCACTATGTGTGGACGCAAATCCGACTGCAGTCCGTCCCTGTGAAACATTATTCATTCATAAAGCTGCCTGCCGACATGTGCATGCGTCAAAGATGTCAGAGAGGAAATGAAGTGAAATCAGGAAGATGCTGGTTCATCTTCTGGTGGAGTACAGGAACCACAATGCAAAATCAGCCCTCAATGATAAAACCATCAGCCCTCAACGATAAAACCATCAGCTCTCAATGATAAAACCATCAGCTCTCAATGATAAACACCTGCTCCAGTCCTGGATTCATTTTTTCCAATCCGTCCATGGTTCTGTATGGGGAAGAGGCCTCGGCACGGAATCAGACATGAGTGGACGTACCAGTTGATTCATTTTGGCACTGTGGTGTGTGAGATGTGACACCAGCTGGCCTCTGTTACTGTGACTAATGGTCACATTCATGTGCTGAGAAGCATTGTGCTGTTGCCATAAAAAAAAAATACTCATTTCTAGGGTGTCCATTAGAACCATTTAACAGAAACTCCCCAAACAAAGATCAATATCCCCGCTGCAAGTTAATGCACGTGGTAAATTAAAGCTGCTATAATAGATTTTGAGCAAACTGTAAACACAACATATATCACTTACGATAAAGTTGCTGTAGAAACCGTGTTGGGAAACAGTTGCCTAGTAACACGACCGACAGCGGCTCCATTCGCGGCCGTTTGGAGTCATTTTTTCTGGCCGCCTTGTGAGTGTAAATCAGAGACGGTGCCCGATAATGAGGGTAAGACCATAAAAACTAAAACAATAAAGTGAAAAATGCTGAAACGCTGAGTAGAGCTGAGAGAGAAGTGCAGAGTCAGGTGATCATTTTCTACGGGTTCATGACTACAAGCGACTCCTCTTACATTACGCGTAATAATCTGATCCGTTGATTGACCAGCAAATATTGGAAAGTGCAGCGTGGGTGATTGTAGCAACAAGTTTAGCAATATACCGTGTTGCCAGAGAATATCGCGCTAGGACTGAACTCGCCATTAAATGAATGACAAACTTTTCAAATTACCTTTTTCTTTCAACCTCTAACAGCTATGTTTAGTTAGCATTTTTCACCTCCTTTTTTTCGGTACAAGTCATTGTGGATTTTGATTAAACGTGTCCACTTGTAATAAAGCAATTCCCCCCTGAACTCAGCCCTTTTACCGTTCTGTCACATCTGATTAGATTCCAGCCTGAGAAATCAATTCCCAG
>JAYKQN010000020.1:15247500-15257500 GCA_036785175.1 Eupleurogrammus muticus
AACAATTTATCGATGTTAAAATGCTACACTTAGCAGCTCAAACAGGTTCAGTGAGGGCTGATTGGAGCAGAGGCATTAGAGCCGCGGCGTTATCGCAGCGCTGGGTTGTTCCACCACGGATGTTGGGTTTGTGCATAAACACATATCCCAACAATTGTTTTTAATTACGAGCAATTCAGGAACACCGACCGTTCAGAACCGCATTGATTTCAGGTCTTTAACCTCCCGTCGGATGGGGAATGAACGCGATGGAGGCTGGATGTTTGCTTCTTGAAACTATTACCAGTGGTAACATTTTATTTTGATAGTAAAACTGGATTCTGAGAGCGTCTATAAATGAGTCAGTCATTTAGCGGTGCCCTTATGTTATAAAGATTATTTTCTGTGGGCAAACTGAATCAGAGGGAAAACGAATGCAAAAAAAAAAAATAATACAAATCTGTCCCTGCAAAGAGGAGATTGCAGATTTTGCAATTTCTAAATTCTTTAGTGGGCCTAGACAGTGAGGTAGCCTGTGTGTGTGTGTGTGTGTGTGTGTGTGTGTGTGTGTGTGTGTGTGTGTGTGTGTGTGTGTGTGTGTGTGTGTGTGTGTGTGTGTGTGTGTGTGTGTGTGTGTGTGTGTGTGTGTGTGTGTGGGATGCGATTCATCAGTGTTTGTCTTTTTATGTGGGTGTATATTTCAGAAGAGACGCCTCCCTTCATGCTAGGTTAGCCACCATAACAATTACAGTCTGTATCATTACCTCCCATTAACATCATACAGGCCTCGGTGGAACACACACACACACACACACACACACACACACACACCTCGGGACCGAGCTGGTGAGAGCTCATCAAGCCTCTCATTAGTAACAACTTTAGTGCCATGCAAGTTTGTCAAGAACAACATCAAAGGAGCTGGTATCTGCATTTAGAGAACACACACACACACACACACACACACACACACACACACACACACACACACACACACTGCACAGCTTGATTTCCCTAAAGCCTCCAGTTTCTGCAGCAGCATCAATACCTGCACGTTGGGTGTAATCCGTGTGGCTCTGTGTGTTTGCATCTGTGTGTGTGTGTGTGTGTGTGTGTGACTGTATCTAACTGGTGTCAGTGCACCGCTCCTTTTTCCGCTCTCTTAAGCAGGCCGAGGTTTGTCTGGCTGCCTAAGTGTTTGTCTTCTGAAGTTGAAGAGCTAATTACTGTCTGCCTGCTGCAACACGAGATTTAAAACACTGCCAGGGGCTGCGGGCAGGACCCGCTCCGCATCCGCCGCCGCGAGCCGCCCTCAGCGGGGGGGGAGGAGCTGGAACGCCTTAGCGGCTTTTTGGCACCACATGTAGGGGAGAGGGTCCAGTTCTCCGTTTGTCTCATCCTCCCTGTTGTTCCACCTGCGTTGTGTCGCGCTCCGCGGCTGCAGGCCGCTCATCCTGCATTCCAGAGTGAATCCCTGAATTCATTAGCAGCCTGTAAATCCACGCTTTTAACACGCGTCTGTTTGTGTCGGTAGCACCTCCGGTTCAGACCTTCAGCAGCTCGCTCTGCGGTTGTCATCACGTGCTTTCACCGAGGAAACAACAGCTTGAAGCGTCTCGCGCTCACTCTCAACTGCAGTTTGCAGTTCATGAGATTTAGGGGAACTTAAGTGCACACTTCAAAACATTCTCCATAAGGGAAAGGGAAAGTCAAATTAAGGTGGAAGTTGAGGCTTCAAACCATCTTTATTTCAAAGATGGTTCAAAGACAAAGAGAGAACCCGAGACAGAACAAACAACCCCCCCAGATACACACCTTTAAGGATATATATTCTCACCATCTGCTCCCCCAGTACAAAGCAGCGTTAATAAAGCTCCATGCATTAAAGTTTTAACAGCTTCTGTGATTGGCTAGCAGCGTGGCTGGTCCCGCCCCTCCACTTTTCTGTCTGCAAATATCACAGCTTGGAAGTTTTAGTGTTCAAATGTAGAAATGTATCAAAGCAATACTTTGGCAATAAGCTTAATGAGTAGGAGAACGTACAATCTCACCTAATGAGGCAGCTGAATCCTAACAAGTTAACACGATGGTTCGGTCACGCGGGTCAGTCTAGTTGGATAGTTCATTCTATCACCTATGAAGTCGTTTTTTTTTAAAGTTTCCAAATTGTTTCTGAGGAGGATTTCCCAGATGGTTCAGTGTAACAATCCATCTGGCTGCATCCGAATGCTTAAAGTTCCCATCCACTCAAAAATGAGTTTTACTTGGATGTTTGAGCTTCACTGTGCAGGATGATGCATGTGAGGAATAAAAGTACGTCTGAAATGATCTGTAATATTTGGAAAGTTTCTCAACTTAACTTTATTTTTATTTTTTTTGACCTTGGCAAAACTCTCCCTGCTGCATACTCAACTTATTGGAATCGAAATTAATGTGACTGAGTCCAGTCAAGTCAAGTCAATCTTATTTATACACAGCAACATTTTTCTTAGGTGCAATTATCAGCAGGAGGCTACGACTTTCTCCAGGTCAGGAGGGATTGATTTGAGTTTGGAGATGATGCGAAGCTCTGTGAAGATTTAATTCTACCACCAGATTGATTTTTTTTTTTTTGTCAAACTGGAATATGACTGCGATATTTGTTTGCATGTGATTTAACAGAGAGCAGCAATGGGCAAATATGAGGAGAAATAATATCGGTCAAATGCATAAAACAGATGTTGCAGCCATCCAGTGGGTGTATGTACAAGATTAGAATTTTTCCAAAAATGCATTTGGTTAAAAGATGACTTTTTTTTAATGATTTTTAGAAGGAGCTGTGGGTTTGGAGAAAAATCTGTAATTAGTGAGGACCGAAAGATCTAAATTCCTTTTATTTTTTAAGAGGCCAGACCACTGCTTGTGTGAAATATGAGGGGATATGGCTGGTTTATTTACAGATGGAATAATACCAACTCTTTGTCTCCAAAGAAGTTAAAGGAACCCTCACATTTACAGAAAGACAGAAGGAGGCGAGGCTGGAGGAGGTGAGGGAGTTTAACACACTTAAAGTACCCTGGGATTAGAACGGATCTTGTCAATAAGGTTAGAAACATATTGAACTCTGGCATTTCTGACAGGCGGCTGGTATTTATCCAGGAGATCCTTCGGAATTTCAAATGAGATCTACAATTCATCCTGCTCCCACCTTCTCTGTCTGTGCTAAGGAAAATGTAGTTTACGACACGAGCATGATTAGTGATGCAGCGACTCGTTTAGGTTCTGTAGCAGTGGCACTTTGTGACATCTCGTGACTCTTAATCACATTTTTTGAAATCATCCGTATTTGCATGTTCACAGATTCTGCACTTTTCAGTTGACTATATTATACAGCGGTGGTGTAATGTAAGGGATAATAATTAATTCCAGTATTTGGCTATTTTTTTGAGGAGTGTCTGTACTTTAGTTGAGTTTTTGCTTTTTTTTCCCCCTGGGCCTTTACATTACCAATAAAAATCGTGATATTACAAATGGTTTGGAATCTAATTCAGGTGTGATAAAGACAGCCAAAGCTTCCAGTGATGCACAGACACTGGGAACATTCTAAACGCTTGCTTTTTTACGAACAGAATTTACTCACAGCGCTTAAGTACAGTGTGTCCCTTTGTGTGGAGCCTCGCTGCTACGCTAAGTGGACCCTTTGTTTAGTCACACACTTCAGATCAGCCTTTTATGGGTTTGCTCGGGAGCCGTTATGTTTTTTTTTTTTAATTCTCTGTTTTGCATTCTGCCAAGAGTCTCATCTGTCACGCCATCCAGCGCGTTTCACGTCCGCGTCGTAATTCATCAGCGCGGGCCGCCAAAAACCTCTGCATAATTCAACGCATCCCTCAAGAACAAGTCAAAATATCACAAGTCAGCGTCCTGTTGCAGGTCGGCG
Organism: Eupleurogrammus muticus; assembly: GCA_036785175.1. Taxonomy (NCBI): domain Eukaryota; kingdom Metazoa; phylum Chordata; class Actinopteri; order Scombriformes; family Trichiuridae; genus Eupleurogrammus; species Eupleurogrammus muticus. The sequence goes on from JAYKQN010000020.1 coordinate 15,251,399, forward strand.
TGATAATCAGGGCTTCCCGTCCCAGCTCTGTGTTAATTGTTTCCTCTCAGAGATCTCAGTCCCGCTGTGTGATACTTCAGATGTGTGGTCTGCTGATGTTCCTGCTTCCCAGCTGATTACAATATTCCTCCTAATGTGCTGTGAATATGACTAATGGTCTGCGTCTGTTTACCGTCAAACACCCAGTGTGTGTGAGGGAGAGAGGGCTGAGGCATGTCGCTCTGTGTGTACAAGCGTGTGTGTGTGTGATGGCTTAACTCCAGTGTGCTGCTTTCCATTCAGCCTTAACAAAGCCTGTTGCTTTCTCTCATTTACGGACATTAGCGAGCGCCACTTCTGACACCCTCGTGGCGGGGAGCGTGATGTCAGCGAGTTCTAATGTGGAAAAAAAAAATATATAAATGAAAATCAGAGGTGGAGAAATTATTAGCGCGCTGCTCTGCTTTTGTTCTCTGCATGATAAATAGTTAGATGAGAGGAAGACAGAGAGACAGAGAGAGAGATGGGAGGGGTGAGATAAAAGGAAATAGGTTTGTGATGTAGAGATAGAAAAGAGCCAGACGGAGAGAAGTGATGTGGAAATGCACTTCTTGTGTTCTGTGAAATTGTCTCCGCCGCCGCGGCGACAGCGTCGCAGCCTAAAATTACCCATGTTTACATTTCCCTGACAAGGGACCTCTTAAGGGTCCTCTCCCCCCCCCCCCCCCCCCCCCCGATCCCTCCTGCAGAATGGCAGCGTGTTTACTTCCAGCAGCCCGACGTCCCCGTAATGCAGCCAAAAGTAGACGGACGGCCTCATAACGCCGTCACGGTTCACATCCTTCCTCTTACCTCGACACGCATGGTCGGTTTCACCCCTAGGAATTATGCCATTACGTCTGTGTGACGTGTGCAGAATTTAGGCAGAAAGGGATTGATGTTAAGTAGAAATCCTGCAGGCTGTTTATAGTATATGACGCTTTTAACCAAAGGAGCTTTAAAACCCCCCAAAAAAATCTGCTTTGTCTTTTACAGTTATATTAACGAAAGTCAGATTAACGTAGCTGAGCATAGCAGCTGTTCCCATAATAAATTAGCCCTCTTTAAAATGTAACAGGCCAATGACGTAATAATTGGCCAAAACCATAGGAAGTCTTGAATTGATAAGGCTATAACTATCTGCCAATAATGAAATACCGTATTACTTTACAGGCTCAGTTATTACATTTGAAAACTATTTTTTCTTCACCAGGCCAATAATGTAACCAGCATAATAATAACTTTTTACGTTATCAACCAAAAGTTATTACGTTATTGTTTCCGCACTTCTACCACAGGATTGGACATGTGTTACATTATTATAAATTTATTAGGTTATCAGCCAATTTCCTTTCATGATGCTCAGACCTGCTGTGTTGGAAGCTGTGTTTTCTTGCAAAAGCTGCAGGGAGACGTTTGCGTTGGTCACAACACAGCGTCACCACGGCGACACGCTCCGCACGCCGTGCTATGACCGCTCCGCGTAACTGTGCAAACATTCCCCCCGTTCCGTACGTGACCCAGCGCGCCAACAGACGGGTTTGCGTGGCCTCACTGCTGAGTAAGTGATTACAATACTAAGGTAATTGTGTTTATGATAAATTCAATCATTTGTGACAGTGGGCCGCGGCACGGAGAAGGTCTGCGGTGAAAATCGCTTTCCTAGATAATCACGTGTCTGTTTAAACTGAAAAGGAGATTACTGTCCAGTAATAACGTCTCTGCTTTGTATCTCTGTCGCTGCAATAACCTTGAAGGTTGAGCTAAATTTTTTAAGGAGTAACACAATAACAGGTGTAACTATGGCGGCTCTGCGTGTGTGTGTGTGTGTGTGTGTGTGCGTAAGGTGACATTCACATTCACAGAGGAAAAAATACTAGCGGCCGCATCAGCGAGGATATGCTGGATTTAAACGGCATCAGGAAACAGCCTTTTCACACAAGGCGGGTGATGATCTTAAATAAATAGTCATTAGTTCAGCTTTAAACCCTGCAGCAGACGCCAAATCAAAGATGTGTCAAAGTGGCTTCCGAAAGGTGGAGATTAAGGGAAAAGGTCAGGTGTAACCGCATTTAGACGGCACTGAAGCTGCACGAGGAATCGCTGCAGTGAAAGTCCTGTTTGTATGTGGACGTACCGCTCCGTACCGCTCCGTACCGCTCCGTACCTCTCCGTACCGCTTTGTACCGCTCCGTACCTCTCCGTACCTCTCCGTACCGCTCCGTACCGCTCCGTACCGCTCCGTACCGCTCCGTACCGCTCCGTACCGCTGATATATTAATTGTGAATTCACGCCGAGGCTCTGCGCTCTATCACCAGCTTTTCATTTCGCCCCCTTTTTGGCTGTAATTAACAAGTGAAATTATTTCCCATGTGGGTGAAATGTTCCGTGACCAAACCAAGCCACCGCTAATACGTCGTAACGTGATAATTACACGGTCATCAATTGGGAAAATGGAGCATTTTTAATCTCAATTACACAAAAGTTAATTTTTCCAGAGTCTCGACGTTTCAGTTGTTTTTTTTTTTTCCTCTTCTCGCCGAGGCCCGCTAACCGTTAAATCTATTTTTCTCTGGGCATTCATTAGCGGCTTCCTTGTGCTTTCCTTCCCTTGAAATGTGCTTATTAGCCAGGGACGGCGTTGTGTTCAGGCGCCTGTCAACACGTTTGCAGCTTATTGTGTGTGACCTGTGCTCCTCAAACCTGAAAATATGTAATATATATATATAAATATATAATTTTCTTTTCCTTTTTTACCCGAGCATGCTCGTGTGTTTATAGACACACCAAAAATACTTCCCTTGACTTTCTAAGAACGTTTTTCTTTGTGTGCATGTTGCCAACTGTGCATGCATCTTTATCTTCCATGTGTGTGAGTTCAGTTATTTCCATGTTTTTCCCCAGGGATGTGATTAGTGTAACTACCCTTACACTACGAAAGACATCATTGGGTGCATGTAGGAAGGATGTGTGTGTAATTATAGATTATCAGATTATTAGTGACAATATTAATTACGTCACTAATAAGGGGAATCATATTTATTATATCTATAAGTAACACAATGACAAAAATATATGATTATTATTCATTGCATTAAGATATTATTTCATACACTTATAAACACATAAAAGGTCAAAATGTCAGATGGTCACCATAAATAAATAAATGGTGTTAATGAAGAGAACGTCATACATGCTCTTAAATCCACACCAAACACACTCACACACTCCTATTGTCTTCTATTTCAGAAGCATCACATGACCTGGAATCCTGCATCTGCACGACATGAATGTATTATTCTCAGGAATGATGCACAGGACTGTGAATAATTAGGAATTGCAATTGTGTTTATTCCCATTTCCCCATGTCCTTCTTCCGCACACTGTACATGAGATACGTGGTTTTATTCTCAGCAGAACACTTCCTCCCGTCATTGTGGTGGGGTTTTAATGAGCAACTTGTTGTACTACCTGCAGGTTTTCTGTTGCAGAATTTTGCCTTCTGCTTTGTTCTAACTTCTGGAAAAAAAAAGAAAAAAAATAGCTTGCCACACATCTGAACTGTGAGCTGCCGGTTCAGCATGAAAAGTAAGTGAAAGAACCAACTCCTGCAGGAAAAAAAAAAAAAAATTCTATTCGGTGTAATAATAGCTGCTATTGTCGTGCTGCAGAGCTAATATGGTTTGGAGAAGACTTCACTTCAGTGCTTGTACACACATATTCAGGAGAAAAACAACAACAAGCACACACACACATGCTAATAAAACCCTGCCAAGTATTTCATGAAAAGATATTCCGGGATCTCGGCTCCCGGTGTTTGTCAGAACTCAGCGCAGGAGCGAGGACCCAAAACACGACAGATAGGCAGTAATGCGAAATCAAAGTCTGTTTATTCCGAGTGGTTGGTACACAGAAAAAAAAAAAAAAGCAGTCCAGAACCAGGAGAAGTCAGCAACACAAAGGTATCACAAACTTAATGTGCCATTTGTAGAATGTATAAAATGAGTCCAAAGACAGGTACTGGCTATATGAAGATGAACAATGGAATGAATGTGGTTTAGCAGACAGGGGTGACCCACATGAGGCTGGGCAGGTAATCAGATGTCCAGGGGGAGGGGGGGGCGGAAGCAAGCAGATCCCAAACCAGACGTGACAGTATTCGCCCTCTGTGGAAATCAAAAGGAAAATAAATACTTAACCGAACCTGCAAACGTGGCTCCTCTTACTTTTCCGATCCGCACTCTCTCAGCCGCTGTTTTCCTCCTCATTTCCTGCTCATCTCCTGCACGACGTAACGCCATGTTGTTTGGGTGGACGGTCTCGTATTTTTTTTTGTTTTTTTCTCTCTCCTGTTTTCCTCTCCGTTCCCGTCTTTGATCGCTTTCCCAGCAGAGCTTTTACTCAGGTTCCAGCTGTTGTGTGTAATTTGGTATCATTGATTCCTGTTGAGTGGAAATCTGCAGGGAAGGGAAGACTCGCATGAATCCCTCCTATGTGCTTACATACTGTATTTTGCCAACAAACACGCCGCCAATCTGTTTCTCTCCCTCTCTAATGTATAGAGGAAGCTATTTTCTCTCTTGTTTTTCTTTCTTCTTCCCCCCGCTCTGGTCCTCTGATCAGCAGCATCTGATGCTGCACTTAATGGATGTTCCTCGCCAGCATTTCTCAGCCTCAGGATTGATTTTGGATGTGCATCAGTGTGTTTGTCATTCTGCTTATAACGGCGCTGCGTGCGCTCGCAGGCAGAGAACATACAAGCCGCTCAAATCTATTCCCTTTTATGTTCACTCACTGTGGCTTCCAACGCTTTTCATGGCCAAGACGGACGTCTTTTAAACCCCTTTGTCTAATTAAAGTTGGCTTTTCTGTCACAGGCCTGTAAGCACACGCATACTGCTTCGTCCGTTTCAATTTCATCCGATTTTTTCGGACGCAAATTCTGTATGAGCGATAGTCAAAGTGTTAAAATAAAAAATCAATCTGGAATCTATCATATAGGTGAGAAAAATAATGGCTTCAGGCTGTGTGCGTCTTAGTGAGAGCCAGAACTTTTGTTAGATTTTTCTATTTTTTCTAATGTCTGTTCACAGGGGGGAAGAAACTAATGTGATCTGACATTTAAGCAGCTATAATGTATTCAGTGTCTCGCTGTGTCAAATGCACCAAAATAACCCCCATATGGACTCTCACATTGGGTCTCCTCCAAATCCCCAGTGAAATATCTGGCTATTTAGCCCCTAAATGATCCAATATAATCACTGGATCGTCGCCACAGAAAAAAGCCTCATCCCTCCCCCATGTCCAGAGCTGCTCAGGTAGAATACAATGCGTCTCCACTTGCCTTTTGTAGTGAAAACGGTGCTGACTATTGATTGGTGACACTAAATGGACACCACTTATTTGAACAGCTCTGTAGACGGAGCTGAATGGAACAATTAAAGGTTCCAATTAAGCAAAATAAAGTTCACATCTCAGGAAGTGGGATTTTAATATCGGTTTGATTATAAGAAGGTCAAGTAGCATTAGAAATGTCCTTATTTTTTAAGGAAAACTATCAACTATCACTGCAGTGTTCTAATGTACAATGCGTTGTTAGAAAACCCTTGTGCAATTATGTTAGCACAGAGTGTAAATTCTTTTCTATGTTGTTTCAAAATGCAGCGAATTCCATGAGGGGGGTAATTTCACAATTATATAGTCAACCCCCCCAGACACGAAACAACTATTCTTTCTAGAGCTCCAGAGAGAGGAAACGTTGAATAAAACCCAAATAGTGCACAGAATGGGACAGTTAAATAGCTAAAAGTAATAAAGTGACTCCATATTACTGCAGGAATGTTAAACGTCGCTGTGAGACGTGATGGTGGAACACATGACGGCGTCCTCTGTTTTTTTTTGTTTTTTCCCGTCCAGAGGTCAGCACTGACAGGACGGTCCGGGGGTTAATCCCTGAAGCTGAAACCCCAGGAAGGGAAGCTCTGCGTCGTCATGTGTGAATCCACTAATGGCAGCAATTATCCTGCAATGAGCTGATTTAAGCCCTGCAAGGAAGAGAAAGAAAAAAAAAAAAAAAGCATTGT